>JAKUCV010003773.1:0-168935 GCA_028386065.3 Turnera subulata
GTAATATGCCCAAAAGCCAATCAATGGATGATTGTAGTCATGTATATACATTAAGGTTATTCCAATAAATATGATTATGAGATAATCGCTTGCACATATTTATAACCCTAGAATATTTTGTATTCTTAAAATGTCCCTAGTCGATTATTATTATGGATGGGTTGTAATAATAAATTAAGACTAGCGTATGTTGAGAATTATATGAGATATGAATTCTACATACGGGTACAAGTTAGAGAACTTGTGGACTGCACCGACCCACATAAGAACCCTACATGGAACGTTATATGATTGTCATTAGTGGTTCTTATATGTATTGTCCTTAGACCTGAGATCATCAAGGTTCCCAACATATGAGTCGTATACTTTGATATTATTCCTAGTCATGCGTAACTGGGTGGACTTAAGGGTAATCTTTGGGTATATGATAAATGTGTAGTGGGTTTTGTATGATCCAGAGGGGATTCGTCCAACTCATATAACGGGTATATTATCGGATGGTTTCTTGATAGAGTTAACCGGAAATGCATGGCCATGCTCGGATTATGATATGGTGATATCGTAGGTATCCGTTTTACGCGGTCAACTCGAGGATCAAGAAACCGAGATTGAACATATGCGAGATTGACATATTCCATGTCTCGTGTTTAATCTTGATAGTGGGACGAAAGGACGATGACATGTTCCGAGGGATATAGAATCAGTACTGATCTTGTCGTTCGGGTAGCAATGATGTGTTGCTAGACGCCGCTCTTTGCTTATAATTGTAAAATGAGATTTTACAATTATTGTCGGACGTTACAAGTGCCTACAGGGTCACACACTTAGAATCGTTGATTCGAGCAGGTGGTTGAACCGTGGTTGGACCATGGTTCGACCGGGTATGGTTGGATCGCGGTTGGACCAGGGTCGTTTTGGGCTGGTTTGGTTCACTAAATGTCTGATTTATTGAACCATAATCAGTGTATGGTGATGTGTAATCCCATTCAGACATTAGTGGAGACATCATTAGCAAAAACCTAATCATGTTGGCCAAAGGTGTTGGCCACTTTGTCCCTTGCTTTTGTGAGTGGGATTAGTCTAAGCATAATCTGATTATGCCTTGTGTCTTCATCACTTAGAGTCTGAAAATTTTCAGAGTATAGAGCTTGAGAGAGTCTTGAGTGTTCTTGAGTTTTCAGACTACACACATTCTTTGAGAAAGAAAGTTACACCACATAACTCCCGGAAATCCGTAGCTAGCACCACGGTTCGGGAGTGCTCGGGGGTTGGAGATCGTGAGACGATTCCGGCCTGTGATTGACGGTTCATGTGGATACCGTAGAGGAGCAGGATATCCTTCCGGCTCTAGCTGATTCGGTTCTTCAGTTAGGTGAAAGATCCTAACCGTTTCAGGTATGTTCATTTTTGTTGTTCGATTTAGTTGCTTCACTTGGATCCTCCAAGGTTTCCGGGTTTTTCCACTGCACTTGATTGCCAAGTTTGCATGCCCGGATACTTACAGGACAAACATGTCTTGCTTAACTGTTATGGGATATAACATGTGATATGATTTTGGGTGAACTGTGTGATGTGATGTGGGTTGGAAACCCGGATGTTGATTTAATGAATAATTCACACAATCCTGATAAATCATAACTCTTTGGCACACATGAACGCTTAAGTATGATTAAGAATGATATACTATAAAAGATATACTACTGTGTGCTGATGATCGGTTGGTTCGAGCAGGAAGTGATACCCCTCGGGTTTGCATGCGGGATAGCATAGTATATGCGGTTTAGCATAAGGGTCTGTGATGACCGGTTCTACCTCCCTCCTTCTACCTCCCCCTTTCTACCTCCCTTTTTCTCTCTGTCTCTCTCTCTCCCTCTCTATGGTTATATTTGGGCTTTATGCCTGGTTATATTGGGCTTACGCCTGGTTGTCTCATGAGACGGGACCGAACTCGACGCACACAGTAGGGGGCCCTGAATAATAAATATAATAATAAAATTTAACACACAAATAGATGTAAATCTTGAACTATTTGCTTATATGTGGTTGGCATGTTAGTACCGGTTATTGTGTGTTTGCTTACTTGTCCTTGTTTCTCAACTCTCCTTTCGAGCTTGCTATGCACACCTATATAACTAGATTTATACTGCTCACTACGTAGGCGACTCACATAATCGCCACCGTTGTTTTTCAGACTCTTAGTTAGCGTGCTGTCTCTCTCTTCCTTTCCGGAGTACGGACGTGGTTATCCCAGTAGGTAGCTGTGCTTCTTCTCCCGGTTGGATCCATAGAGCCGACATTTATATCATTTTCTTTTTTTGCTTATATTTTATTTTAATCTTCCGCTGCATTGGATTTTGTTGAGATGTCATTCCTGATTTTGATTACATTGTGGGCGGGTTGTCGGGGTTTGATTCTTGATGTTGTTTGGGCTGTTTGCCGGGTTGATTTATGGCTTGATAAGCCGATGTACTCTTGTTCTTTATGACATCTCGGTTTAATAAGATATTCTGTTATTGTTTTGGTGTTGGATTTTCGTGTTCTGGGTTTCAGGGGTATTTTGGTAAATTCTTTTTGAATAAGTACTTTATTTGTAAAACTGGAATACGGGTGTTTCAACTTTCCAAGGAAAAAGGAATAGGCACATGCCACTCAGAGGGAATCCACCTTAAAGAACAATTATACTCTGCAAAGGGCACCTCAGAACTTACAATCCACCAATCAACTTGCTGCCCATTACGCCTATCCTGACACACATGCTGGATGACTGACGAGCCAACTTGCGTAAACACCCATACTTTCCAGTAAGTGTGGAGGAAGAAAAACAGAGGAGCTGTACCTACAAAGGAAGGAAAAGAGAACCAGGGGAGGCATTCGGGGATCATCCACCATTAAAGACACCATTGAAGGTCTGGAACAGGGGTTAAAAACCCAGAACTTTGGGTTTTCAAGGGGGTGCACGATTCTGCAGCTTTTTCTGTAGAAATTGTGTCACCTCTAACCACCAATATGTTCCAAAACCTATGCTCACCTTCGCTTTTATTGTTTCTGTAATTCTAAGCAACAACTAAACAACCCTTCTTAGGTTGGAGGGGTGCAACATGTCTCTGTTTTTTATGTAATAAATTGCTTTTTTTTTTATGTTCTTGTCCTGTTTCCTTGTTTTGGTTGTTGCATACTTGATACATGTCTGAGTTCTGGCCAAACCCTTGCATGATTACAGATAGCTAGGTGAAGGACCGAAAGGAGAAACCATAGCTACTGGAACAACAACAACCAACCCTTAGTTTTTTAGCTTTTGACAGGAGTTAGAAACTAATTGAGGAACTAGCCCCAACACCAATCTTAATCCCCTGTGTTTGACCGATGCGAGAGCATTAGGAATGTGAAAACCGTGGGAGGCACCTGTGAGTTGAAAGCAAATGGTTGCAGTATAGGTTGAGAGTGCCTGCAAGAATAGATTCTATTAATCGACACCTTTGTTGTCAACAGCCTCAGCCTGTACATAGCATAGCTTCAGCCTGTGCCTAGTGTAGCCTCAGTCTGTGACAACATAGTCAAGAAAATAACACAATCCCTAATTTGATTCTTGATTGACTATTGGGTAGAATCTTCTTAATTTAGTAGCAGGTTGGTGAAGGACCGAAAGGAGAAGCCAGGAGTGCTAGACCAACAATAGCCAGCCTACGCTCCTTAGCCATTCGAAAGAAAATAGGGAAAGACTGTGGGTATTAGCACCAACATTAAACTTCACCCTTAAGTAGACGACTACTCTAGTGACAGGGGGTAGATGGAAGCTTAGCGAACTATTGATAAGATCGAAAGACGTTGATAGTACTTTAGGTTGGGAGCCCCTTCAAGACATCTCATTAGTCACAGACTCACCCACAGGCTCAGCCTGTGACTGAGGCTGTCGAGCAATTTAAAGCATAAAACAGGACATGTGAACCCCGGATGCCTAAGAATTCACCAAACTGATCTCTTCCTACTTCAATCTTTTTATTACATTTATTTTACTACTCAACTTATATTTCCATTATCATTCGTCCAAAATCCATCCTTATTTTATTATTTCAAGCCTAATTTGTCTAATTGAAGGGTAACAGACTCAACCAGTCCCTGTGGATACGGCCTTGATAAGTACTACAACAACCCTGTGCACTTGCAGGAACTAGTTGCGGATAGACAACATTAACACACACCTTGCATTTTTATCGCAAGTTGGACCCAAAAATGCACATGATGCTATCCAAGATGAATATTGGGTCAATGTAATGCAAGAGGAACTGAATCAGTTCAAACAAAGTGATGTGTGGGAGCTGGTACCTAGACCACCTGAATACCCTGTCATTGGGACAAAATGGGTTTTTTGAAACAAACTTGATGAATCTGGTATCGTGATAAGAAACAAAGCAAGGACTTTGAGAAACTTATGCACAGTGAGTTTGAGATGAGTATGATTGGTGAACTCATATACTTTTTGGGATTTCAAGTCAAACAACTCGATGGTGGCATCTTCATAAGTCGAGCAAAATATATTCCTGAGTTGCTTAAGAGATTTGGTACGGAAGAAACCAAATCTAGTCCTTCGCCTATGAGTAAATCGATTAAACTTGACAAGGATGAGAACGATAAAGATGTCGACAGCAAATTGTATCGAGGCATGATAGGTAGTCTTCTGTATCTTATGGCTACCAGACCTAACATCATGCTTAGTGTATGTCTTTCTGCTCGATTTCAATCTTGTCCTAAAGAATCTCATCTTAGAGCCATAAAGCATATCTTTAAGTACTTGAAGGTACACCATCAATAGGATTATGGTATCCCAAAGTTGATGTTTTTACTCTTACAAGATATTCAGATGCAGACTTTGCAGGATGTACCTTAAACAGGAAAAGCACAAGTGGAACATATGAATTGCTGGGACAATCCCTTGTATCTTGGTCAAGCAAGAAGCAAAATTCGGTTGCTACATCTACCACAGAAGCTGAATATGTGGCAGCTGGAGCATGTTGTGCTCAGGTTCTATGGATGAAGCAAACTTTATCTGATTATGGACTAACCTTTAGTTGTGTGCCTATCTATTGTGATAGTTCCTGTGCAATCAGTTTGACCAAAAATCCTGTGCAACACTCTCGGACAAGGCATATTGAAGTTCAACATCATTTTACCTGAGATCATGTATTGAAGAAAGAAGTGGCCATTGAGTTTGTAAAGACTGAAAATCAACTTGCTGATATCTTCACAAAGCCACTCAAAGAGGTGCAATTCACAAAAATCAGACTTGAACTTGGAATGTGCAATTTGCCTTAAAAATCTGTGAGTTAATCCGGTTTCTGCAAAAAACATATCTGTGCTTATATGTTCATGCATCATATTAGACTATTGCATTCACAACACTTGCACACATGCACTATACATTCAAGCAAATGAGGACATTTTCAAGAGGTGTTCGAATCATCAGAGATGCTGAAGGGAAATTTGGGAAGATCTGGTTTCATATGAAACTATCTACAAGCTGATACCGAGGAAATATGGTTTTGGGGAAAAACCATATCTATTATAGCCAACGGTTATTAACCGGAAGTCAGAGGAAAAGGCAGTTGAGTTTTGAAAAAGGCAGTTACCTTTTTATGCTTCCCATGTATGTCAGAAGAAAGAAAGAGAAGTGGAGAAGTTAATGCAAGTAAACCATTCCCTATATCCCGTGAGCGACACTCTCTCTCCTACATTATCTTTTCCACACACAAACCCAACATTGTCTCTCTCTCTCTCCAAAAACTCTCTCAAACACAGAAACTCTAAAACACTCAAACTTTGATATGAAGACACACACAGGGAAGAACAATCCAGCAAAAGAAACCAAGGTGCCGAAATCACCTAAACCTACCAAGTACACACCATAACCCAAACCAAAATCCATGAAGAAAGTCTCCTCAGAAACACCTACTTCCACATAGAAAATGGTCTCTAAAGTAAAGTCTACATCGAAGGAGACGAGGTCGGACAAAGAGACGACAAAGAACGACAGTACAAGTCTTGACTTGACTTCAACGGAAAAACACACCGCTGAAGGACTTAAGATGTTCAAAGAGAATAAGCAAAAGGAAAAAAAGGAATCACAGCCTCTTCAACCAAAGTGATTGCCAAAAAGAAGCCTCCAAGTAGCATCTTTGATTCTTCTATGGCTTTACCCTTTGATGGCACTGAAGATAGTGATAATCTGCCTACTGCTGAACCCACTATGTCGGTTTTACAAAGATGGCAAAAGGATGTTTTGTATCATCTAGAGACTGCTTCAATTACTGCTGCTTCACCTAATTTAAATTATGCCATACAAATCTTGAAGGAAGCTAAAAGTACTGTGTTTGAATCAAATCCTGCTGAATCAAAAATTCTGTATAATACGCCTATTGAAATTGAAGTAAAAACCCTAGTTCTGGCAATCCACAATGCTTATGGAAAATTTGGATTGAATGAGGCAAAACAATACTTTGATGCATGTATGAAAATTATTGTGTTAGAAGATGATGGTGAGAAGTTGATAGATTCCACTCTGCTTGGGGATGAAACCAAAATTCTGAAACAGAATGAGGAAGGGTGTATCAAAGTTTGCAAACGAATCCACTCTTGTGATGAGAATATCAAAGTTTATCTGAACTTTTATTATCTTCAATATTCTGCCTCAAAACAGACTCATAGAACCCCTACTTAAAGAATTCCTAAACCGTCTACAGTAACTGACGTGAACAATAAACCCTAGCTACAGTAACCGACGCGCTACAGTAAACCCTAATTGGACTAGGAGTTTAATTGAGCCCACATAACTTGGACACTAATCAAACCCAAATAACTAAGCCCACATTAATCAACTAATTAATATTGGACTTGACCCAACATAATAATAATAATAAAAGCATGCCGATTTAATTGTTCCAATCAAATAAAATCGGCTACTAGAACATGATGAAAGTAAATGGAAACGACGACATCTGATCAATGTCAACTAAGCCCAGATAAGTGACAGTAGGATGATGGGCTTCAACTTCAGCTCCTCTCCAAGCTTGATCACTCGATCTTCCAACAACTCAATATTCAAAAGTGCTCGAACTTGTTGTTGCAGCTGATCTTTGATCTTCTTGGACCGAGCCCGTGTCATTGGACCCGTAGGAATCACCAACTCGCCAGCTCCCTGAGTGCCCGCATCCATGTCCGCATCAAAGAGCATGGATGTTTGTAACCCTGCAGCAGCTGAAAACTGAAAAGAGACCAGCCGAGATGGTCTTACAGTCTCTGAGATTCTAAAGATTGCAGAAGGTGCTTAAAAAGAGGCCCTGAAGGCAAATGAAGATCTGGTTGTAGAGAAACCAGATGATGAGAAAAGTGTTGAGAAAGAGGTTGATGATGAGTCTTCTTCTAATAATGAGATGGAGCTAGTGAAGAATTCTGAAAAGTCTGTGTTTACTCGCAAGACTGAAGTACCAAAGAAGCAGAAGAGAACAGGTATAGTTTATGCAAACACCAAACCTCCAGCAATGAGGAAGCCAAGTGCTCGCCTTCTCGATAGAGGAATTATGAGGCAAACTGGAAAGAAGAAGAAGCAGAATACCGGAGTCTATCTGATTGATTCTGACTCAGATAAAGAGGTTGATAAGGTAGAAGCTTCAAAGAAGAGGAAAAGAGTCACGGACAGTGATTCTGAAAAGAGCGCAGGCTACAAGTTTGCAAACGATGATCTGATTGCTGAAAAACCAGATCTTGAAGAAGAAGATATGGATGATCTCATTTCCAAATTCTACTCTGATGATGAGCAGGCAAAAGAGACTGAAGAAGTAAATGATGAATCTGAGGAACATGAGAATGATGAAGACAATGTTGCATCTAAAGAGAATGGTGAAGAGGAAGACCATGATCAAGAGAGTGACGGAGAAGAAAAAGAAGAAGAAGAAGGAGATGATGAAGAGGACAAGGATGAAAATGAGGATGATGTTGATAAGGAGAATCAGGAGTCTGAACACGAACAGACAGAGGAAGAAGAAGAGGTTCCTGAGCTTCCAAGGAAAAAGGTCAAGACTAACTCCGATAGGCTTGTCAAAAAGGAGGATGGGACGAAGCAGTACACAACATTTAATAAGGACTACAATTTGGTCTTGAAAGACTTTGAAGCTCTTGGAATCACTCCTATTCTAAAGCACTTCAAGCTCAACTATCTGGCCACATTACAAGTTTAAATAGATGAGGATATTGTGACTGAATTCTATAGGAACCTACATATGAAGATGGACAAAAATAAAGTGGTCAAATATCTTATGAGCACTGTGATTGGCAAGAGAATCAAGGTAACTGAAGAGATTATCTGAGATGTGCTGAAGCCCAAGAAAGGGACTACTAAGCACTATGACACCTGGTCAGGGACTAAGGTGAACACCAGAGGAGCACCCTCTTATAGTCAAAAAACAAGATTGGTGTATGGTTCCAACTAGAAAGGTACATATCAACAGATTACCTCTCTTATCAGAGCTGTTTTGTATATGCTCACCCGAGTAATCTTGCCACGTCCTTGGCACTTTAATGAGATCTCCCATCATGATCTATGGCTAGTTGCTTGTTTAATGGAGAAGAGTCCAGTTTGTTGAGAGTATCAAGTTCTTCATCATATGGCTCATTATAGATCTAGAAGTCATGGACGCTTGGTTACTGTGATTGCAAAGAGGTTTGGTGTGAAGTCATCCAAGAATGCTAAGCAACAAGCAGTTGCACTCCTTGACTGTAAAACCTTATCCAACATGAGTATCAAAATTGGTGCGAATGGGAAATATGAAATGATTCGTGCTGGTGCTAATGCTAAGGAAACAATTTCGAATGATCTGGGAACAAGGCTGAGTCTTTTAGAGACTGACATGGATGATGTCCGCGGTGACATTGTTGATCTTAAGAAGGAGATCATGGCACAATTTCAGCTGGTTCTTTCCCGTTTCCCTCCTCAAGTATCCTCTGATGATGACTGAAGCTTTTTCAGATCTGGTGCTTTTAGGATTTATGCATTGCATTCATCTTGGTTCTGCTAATTGGTTCTGTTTCTTATATTGGCTATTTTGCAATATTACGGTTGAACACTTGGATATTACGCTTTTGAATGTTTTACATCTGCATGATTTTTGCTATGTTCCTATGCTATATACTCCCTTTCTGTTGATGTCAAAAGGGGGAGAAATTTGTTGTGTGTTGATTCACTAATGTGGAAATATTGGTTTGGTTATGCTTTCTGCGATAAACCAAAATTTCGGAGAAATGTGCACGTTTGTGCATGCCAATATGTATATTCACAAGGAATGCTCTATATGTTTTTCTAAACTTATCCTTATTGAATTACAAAAATGATTTTAAAAGGGAGAGCAACAAAACAGGGGGTGGTTCGAGAAAATTATGAGGATATTTTTTGAACCCTTGTTATATGAAAAATCAACACAAATTTGTCATCATAAAAAAGGGGAGATTGTTGACCAAAAATTAGGGTTAATCACCTCCTAATGCTTAACTGTGATTAACCATACTAATTATCTATTTTTGATGACTAACAAATTATAAGTGTATTGCTAGTTTTGCTTGTGTTGATTTTCGCCTGCAGGAATACTATGGTTTTTGCCGATGCCATATCCTGGACACATGACGTGGTTTTTATCAATACCATATCTGCAAAGCTGTCACTTTTAACTTTTTGTGCAAGTTACGTGTGGTCCTGCAAGTATTAAAATCCCACTTCCAGCCGTTTGAATTGGAGAACAAGTAAGAGGGAAGACTTTGTGGAAGTGCAGAAGATGTTCCCACCTAACTCCCACTGAACTTCAGAAGGTGGTCCAAACTTTCCAGATTTGGTAATTATTTGCAACCAAGGAGTTGACATACATAACGGAACCAAACTAAAGCATTTATTGAACTGAAGTCAACTGGAGTACAAGGAGCCGTTGCAGGAGCTTATCCCTCACACTTAGATTTTATAAAGAGAGACGTCTACACCTCTGGAAGATTAACCCAGCAATTGTGCAAAATCTGAGTGCATACTTGAGCTAAAAGATTTGGTATTTGATCTGCTTTTTCTGCTTACAGTGCGAATTTGTTTGAAGAGGCAATTTGTAAGCAAGACTTGGTTTAGTTTTGCTGGGTACTCAAGTCTAGGATTAGATTTTGTAAGTAACCGGGCATGCAATCTTGACAATCAAAATGCAGCGGAAAGACCCGGCACTCATGAAAGATCCAAGTGAAGCTAACTAAACCGAATAACAATTTTTCGTACCTTGCTTGGTTGAGGTCTTTCACCCAACTGTAGTGTAGAATCAGTAAGAACCCGACAAGAAATCCGGCTCCTCTACGGTATCCACACGAACCGTCGATGTCCAGCTAGCATTCGTCTCATATCACCAAGCCGAGCACTCCCGAACCGCAGTGCTAGCTGCAGAATTTCCAAGAGCTAGAAACTAGAGACTGTTTGATGTGTTTTTCTCAAGTGTGAAGAGTTTGTTAAGCCTTGCTTGGTCTAAAATTTGATCAAACCTTCACCCTATTTATACACACTTGAAATGCATAGTTTAATAAGTCATTGGCCAACATAATCTTGTCTTATCCTTCATGATTATGTTTCCACTAAGACTTAATGCTCCACTAAGCATTAATTATATATACCATCATATATAGGATTACACATCATATGACACTAATTCTGGTTCAATAATTCTGATAATTAGTGAACCAAATCAGCCCAAAACGACCCGATCCAACCATGGTACAACCATGGTCAAACCACTAGCTCAATACCCTTGTCTAACCAACTTGCTGAACCACGGTCCAACCGTGGTCAACCACCAGCTCGAATCAACAGTTCTAAGTGTGTGACCCTGTAGGCACTTGTAACGTTTGGCAATAATTGTAAACTCATTTACAATTATAAACAATGAGCGGCGTCTAGCAACATATCATTGCTACCCAAACGACAAGATCAGTATTGATTCATTATGCCTCGGAAACATGTCATTATCCTTTCGTCCTATTATCAAGATCAAACACGAGACATGGAATATGTCAATCTCGTATAAGTTTGATCCAACGTTTCTTGATCCCCGAGTTAACTGTGTAAAACGGATACTAATGATATCACCATATCACATAATTCGGGCATGGCCACGCATTTACAGTTCAACTATATCAAGAGGCCCATCTGATAATATACCCGTTATAAGGGTTGGACGAATCCCATCTTGATCATACAAAACCCACTACACACTTATTATATACCCAATGATTACACTAAGGTCTACTCAGTTACGAATAGCCAAGAGTAATATCAAAGTATATGACTCACATGTTGGGAACCTTGATGATCTCAAGTCTAAGGACAATACATATAAGAACCACTAATGACAATTATATAACGTTCCATGTAGTGTTCTTATGTTGGGTCAGTCTAGACCATAAGTTCTCTAACTTATACCCGTATGTAGAATTCATATCTCATATAATTCTCAACATACGCTAGTCTTAATTTATTATTACAACCCATCCATTATAATAATCGACTAGGGACATTTAAGAATATAAAATATTCTAGGGTTATAAATATGTGCAGGCGTTTATCTCATAAACATATTTATTGGAATAACCTTAATGTATTTACATGACTATGTACAATCATCCATTGATTGGCTTTTGGGAATTTTACACTAACAATCTCCCACTTGCACCAAAGCCAATCATCTATGTATCTAATACAAATGGATGCAGTATGACCATCATGCTTCTGCTGTGTGAGCGGCTTAGTCAATGGATCTGCTACATTGTTCTCAAAAGGAACTTTGCACAACCTGACATTGCCTCTATCAATGATCTCTCTAATAAGATGTTAGCGTCGGAGTATATGTTTGGATCTCTAGTGGTATCTAGGTTCTTGAGCCTGTGCGATTGTCCCATTGTTGTCACAATAGAGCTCAATCGGACCGTCAATACTAGGAACCACCCCAAGTTCAGTTACGAACTTCTTATTCCAAACAGCCTCTTTCGCCGCATCTGAGCCAGCTATATACTCAGCCTCGGTTGTAGAGTCGGCAACTGTCTCTTTCTTTGAACTCTTCCAGCATACAGCACCACCTCCAAGACAAAACACATAACCTGACTGCGATCTAAAGTCATCCCTGTCAGTTTGGAAGCTAGCATCTGTGTAACCCTTTACAACAAGCTCATCAACGCTTCTATATACAAGGAATGCATCCTTAGTCCTTCTCAAATACTTAAAGATGTTCTTAACCGCTGTCGAGTGACTTTCATCGGGATCAGATTGATATCTGCTTGGGACACTTAATGCATATGCGACATCCGGTCGAGTACATAGCATGACATACATGATAGATCCTATTGCTGATGAATAAGGAATCTTACTCATCCGCTCTCTCTCCTTAGATGTACTAGGACATTGATTCTTTGAGAGAGATACGCCATGTGACATGGGCAAGAAACCTTTCTTGGAATCTTGCATGCTAAACCTCTTTAGCACCTTGTCAACATATGTACTTTGACTTAGCCCAAGAAGCCTTTTGGATCTATCTCTATAGATCTTTATACCTAGCACGTAGGCAGCTTCTCCTAAGTCCATCATTGAGAAATTCTTTCCTAACCAAGTCTTTACAGGCTGTAGTGTTGGAATATCATTCCCAATGAGGAGAATGTCGTCAACGTACAATAACAAGAAAACGATAGTGCTCCCACTAACCTTTTTGTAAACACATGGCTCATCTTCATTTTTAATGAAACCAAACTGTTTGATTACTTCATCAAAACAAAGATTCCAACTCCTAGAAGCTTGCTTTAATTCATAAATGGTTCTTTGCAACTTGCACACCTTGTTAGCATTTTCTAGAGTGATAAAACCTTCAGGTTGTGTCATGTACACATCCTCTAAAAGATTTCCATTAAGGATAGCGGTTTTGACATCCAGTTGCCATATCTCATAATCATGGTATGCTGCTATGGCCAATAGAATCCGGACGGATTTAACCATGGCAACTGGTGAGAAAGTTGCATCATAGTCAATACCATGAACTTGTTTGAAACCTTTCACAACCAATCGCCCTTTAAAGGTAAACATATTACCATCCATGTCGGTCTTTTTCTTAAAGACCCACTTGCACCCAATAGGTTTTACCCCTTCAGGTGGATCAACCAATGTCCATACCTTGTTTTCATACATGGATTCCATCTTCGAATTCAAGGCTTTTAGCCATTTCTTAGAGTCTGGACCCGTAATAGCCTGCTGGTAGGAAGTGGGCTCATCCTCTTCTAAGAGCATCACGTCTCCAGTATGAGTCATAAGAAATCCATATCTCTCAGGCTCATGCCGAATCCTATTAGACCTACGTAGTCCATGTGTTACAGGCACATGTTTTTCACCCACAACATCTTGTGGTTCCTGTCCTTGTTCCATCTCAGCCTCTATACCTCGAACTTCTTCGAGTTCTATTTTTCTCCCACTGATCTTTCTGGAAATGAATTCTCTTTCTAGAAAAACAGCAGTACGAGCAACAAACACTATATGCTCTGTGGGATTATAGAAATAATATCCTTTAGTTTCCTTAGGATATCCAACAAAGAGGCACTTGACGGATTTAGGGCCTAGTTTATCTGATGCTTCTCGTCTCACGAAAACCTCACATCCCCAGATCCTCATAAAAGACAAATTGGGATGCTTCCCTGTCCATATCTCATATGGTGTCTTTTCAACCGATTTAGATGGAACACGGTTAAGTTTAATGCAGCACTCAATAATGCATGTCCCAAAAATGAAGAAGGAAGGTTAGCTTGACTCATCATAGAACGAACCATGTCTAATAAAGTTCTATTCCTCCTTTCAGATACACCATTCCATTGAGGCATACCTGGTGGAGTAAGTTGTGATACAATACCACATTGCTTAAGATGATTAAGAAAATCTCGGTCTAAGTATTCACCTCCTCGATCAGATCGAAGTATTTTAATACTCTTGCCGAGTTGATTCTGTACTTGACTCTTGAATTCTTTGAACTTTTCATAGGATTTTGACTTGTATTTCATAAGATACACATAGTCATATCTACTGCAATCATCAGTAACTGTAATGAAGTACTGAAAACCACCTCTAACCTGTGTTGACATAGGTCCACATACATCAGAATGTATAAGACCTAACAAGTCCGAAGCTCTTTCACCTTTACCAGCAAAAGGAGCCTTCGTCATTTTGCCTAATAAACATGACTCACATGTCTCATATGATTCAAAATCAAATGTGTTTAAAATTCCATCTTTATGGAGTTTAGAAATACGAGTCTCGTTTTTATGGCCCAGTCGACAATGCCAGAGATAGGTTTCACTAGAATCGTTTAATCTAACCTTCTTCGTATTAATGTTATAGATTGGTGTTTCTAGGTTTAGAACATACAAACCATTGCTTAAATATGCACCACCATAATAAATATCATTGAAATAAACAGAACAACAATTATTCTTTATTACAAATGAAAAACCTTTCTTGTCCAGACAAGAGACAGAAATCAAATTCCTGCTTATAGTAGGTACATAATAGCAATCATTGTGAAGGCCCTCCCCCGAGGGACCCACCAAATCCAAGTATTGTTACATCACGTCCCGAGTTCGAATCCCTAGTGTTGCAGCATGGTAAAGGATTAAACCCAAGAGGTGTGGGCTGAGGGATGTGATGTAACAATACCTGAATATGGTGGGTCCCTCGGGGGGAGGGCCTTCACAAAAAAAGGCGCCTTTTCTGTGAAGGCCCTCTCCCTGAGGGACCCACCATATTCAGGTATTGTTACATCACATCCCTCAGCCCACACCTCTTGGGTTTAATCCTTTACCATGCTGCAGCACTAGGGATTCGAACTCGGGACGTGATGCTTTTTATCCCCCTCAAGGAGAGCACCATGCTGCCCACACCTCAAGGACGTGATGCTCTCCTTGAGGGGGATAAAAAGCATCACGTCCCGAGTTCGAATCCCTAGTGCTGCAGCATGGTAAAGGATTAAACCCAAGAGGTGTGGGCTGAGGGATGTGATGTAACAATACCTGAATATGGTGGGTCCCTCAGGGAGAGGGCCTTCACAATCATCAAGTTCCAAAACCAAACCACTCGGTAAAGATAGATGGTAAGTCCTTGCGGCTAATGCAGCAACTCTTGCTCCATTTCCAACGCGCAGGTCTATCTCTCCCTTTGCTAATCTTCTACTCTTTCTCAGTTCCTGCACATTTACACAAATGTGAGAACCACATCCGATATCTAATACCCATGATGCAGAGATAGAGATATTAGCTTCTATAACAAAAATACCTGAAGTGGAAGTCTTACTTCCCTTCTGTTTCTTCAACTCTTCAAGGTAAATAGGGCAGTTGCGTTTCCAATGGCCAGGTTTGTTGCAATGGAAACATTGTCCTTCTTTTGCAATACCACCTTTGGGTTTCAGCACATGTGAACAAGAAGATGCACATGCACCAAACTTTTTGGCACATTTCTTCTTCTTGTAAAACTTGGCTTTACCCTTTCCTTTGTCTTTTCCAACCATCAAAATGTTGTTGGATTTGTTTTCCTTTATTTGTTGCTCACCTGTTCCCAACATGTTAAGCAACTCAGACAAGGATTTGTCAAGACGATTCATATAGAAATTCATGACAAATTGGTTGTAACTATCCGACAACGATTGCAGGACTAGAACAACAGCCAACTCCTTTTGCAAAGGAAAACCTAGACCCTCAAGGCTCTCAATGTTTCCAATCATTATGAGCACATGAGGTCTCACCGGTGATGACTCAGCCATCTTGCATTGGAACAATGCCTTAGAGGTCTCATACCTCTCATGCCTTGCTTGCTCTTCAAAAAGCATTTTCAGATGTTTGATCATATCGAACGCACCCAAGTTCTCATGTTGCTCCCGAAGCTCAGAGTCCATGTTAATAAGCATAAGGCATGCAACATCCAATGCATCATCAACATGCTTCTTGTAAGCATCTCTTTCCGCCCTAGGAGCACTAGGCGCTGGTTCATTTGGAACGGGCCCTTCAAGGACATACAACTTCTTTTCTTGTTTGAGGACTATCCTCAAATTGTGATGTTACTTTAGGAAGTTATTCCCATTCAGCTTTTCCTTCTCAAGGATAGATCGCAGTGATTATGTACTTGTGTTTTGTGCCTTGATTACTCTACAACATTGATCAACTCACACAAATAAGAGTCATGCATACATAAAATCACTTAATAAGGAATTTTATTAAATGATGCTCCTACTATATAAATCAAAATAATTATAAGTAGGCCAAGATCCATATTTCACCACAAGATAAGTCAGCTTTGGCTGATCACTTATATCATAGTTATTTAGGTAGACAACTCTTGTCAATTACATCTCATGTAACTCTTGGATAGTTGAGTGAACAACACTTGTTCTTGACTATCTCATAGACTTAGCTCAACTCCTTGCCTCTAAGTCCTCATTCCTATTGAGATGACCTAGTTAAGTTCAACCCATAACAAGCAGTTCGGATATTACAATTATCCCGTCGCACCTTGCTAGGATAAACAATGGGACCTTGCTTTGGCAATACCTACCAAGTGTTGATCTAAGCAATGATGAGTGTTTATCATGAAAGGCAACACAAGAGGAACTTAATATTTACATCAACATATTATGTTCATACATCACATGCATATAATCAACAAATCATATATTGATGTTTTTGTAAATTCGGAAACCAAAAATAAATAAGAACATCAAAGTCTAACATTGAACATCGATGTTGTGAGAATCTGAATCTCCCAATTACTTGGTAGTGTTTAAGAACATCGATTTTTAACTCTTTAACATCGATGTCTGACTCTTGACCACCGATGTTTAACTCTTAAACATCGATGTTTGAGAATTCTGGAACTCGAAACCTTTTGGCAGAGCCCATGAACATCGATGTTTAAAACTTGAACATCGATGTTTTGAGAATCTGGAACTCCAAACTATTTGGCAGAGCTCAAGAACACCGATGTTTAACTTGTGAACATCGATGTCTTGAAGTTCTAGAAGTTCAAGTTCTCTGGCAGTAGTTTTAAACATCGATGTTTGCGACTTCTGGAACTCGAGAACATCGATGTTTGAACATCAATATCGATGTTGGAGAATTCTGGAATCTCAAACTAATTTGGCAGTGCTCTAGAACATCGATGTTTAACTCTTGAACATTGATGTTTGAGAGTTCTGCCAAGGCCACTCATCATGAGAACATCGATGTTTAACACTTGAACATCGATGTTTCAAGATTCTGCCAAAGCCAATCTTCATTAGAACATCGATGTTTGGCACACAACATCGATGTTTGGAAGATCCGGCCAAGGCAAAACTCATGTGAACATCGATGTTTGTCTCACAAACATCGATGTTTTAGCCTTGCTGTACTAGAACGACAATCGTTCCATACAAAAACCGACAATCGATTTTTCCTTGTCGAACTCATTCGACTTACTGCCAAGAACACCTTGATTGATATCACATACCAATCAAACGTTCATCGTCAAAACACTTTTGACAAACACCAACCTAAACATGTATCATGTATACAAAATTGAAATTCAACATATCACATATACAAATGAATTCAGCATATCACATATACTAAGATGAACATCCAATTCGGTTTAGCGTTTCACAAGAGGCTCCGCTACCACTGTAAGTAACCGGGCATGCAATCTTGACAATCAAAATGCAGCGGAAAGACCCGACACTCATGAAGGATCCAAGTGAAGCTAACTAAACCGAATAACAATTTTT
Organism: Turnera subulata; assembly: GCA_028386065.3. NCBI lineage: Eukaryota > Viridiplantae > Streptophyta > Magnoliopsida > Malpighiales > Passifloraceae > Turnera > Turnera subulata. The sequence continues at coordinate 17,838 of JAKUCV010003773.1, forward strand.
CGTACCTTGCTTGGTTGAGGTCTTTCACCAACTGTAGTGTAGAATCAGCAAGAATCCGACAAGAAATTCGGCTCCTCTATGGTATCCACACAAATCGTCGATGTCCAGCTAGCAATCGTCTCACGATCATCAACCCGAGCACACCCGAACTGCAGTGCTAGCTGCAGAATTTCCGAGAGCTAGAAACTAGAGAGTGTTTGATGTGTTTTTCTCAAGTGTGAAGAGTGTGTTAAGCCTTGGTTGGTCTAAAATCTGATCAAACCTTCACCCTATTTATACACACTTGAAATGCATAGTTTACTAAGTCATTGGCCAACATAATCATGTCTTATCCTTCATGATTATGTTTCCACTATGACTTAATGCTCCACTAAGCATTAATTATATATATCATCATCATATGGCACTAATTCTGGTTCAATAATTCTGATAATTAGTGAACCAAATCAGTCCAAAACGACCCGGTCCAACCATGGTTCAACCATGGTCTAACCACTAGCTCAACACCCTGGTTCAACCACCAGCTCGAATTAACTGTTCTAAGTGTGTGACCCTGTAGGCACTTGTAACGTTTGGCAATAATTGTAAACTCCTTTACAATTATAAAAAATGAGCAGCGTCTAGCAACACATCATTGCTACCCAAATGACAAGATCAGTATTGATTCATTATGCCTCGGAAACATGTCATTATCCTTTCGTCCCATTATCAAGATCAAACACGAGACATGGAATTTGTCAATCTCGTATAAGTTTGATCCAACGTTTCTTGATCCTCGAGTTAACTGTGTAAAACGGATACTAATGATATCACCATATCACATAATCCGAGCATGGCCATGCATTTACAGTTCAACTCTATCAAGAGGTCCAACTGATAATATACCCGTTATAAGGGTTGGACGAATCCCATCTTGATCATACAAAACCCACTACACACTTATCATATACCCAATGATTACACTAAGGTCTACTCAGTTACGAATAGCCAAGAGTAATATCAAAGTATATGACTCATATGTTGGGAACCTTGATGATCTCAGGTCTAAGGACAATACATATAAGAACCACTAATGACAATTATATAACGTTCCATGTAGAGTTTTTATGTTGGGTCAGTCCAGACCACAAGTTCTCTAACTTGTACCCGTATGTAGAAATCATATCTCATATAATTCTCAACATAAGCTAGTCTTAATTTATTATTACAACCCATCCATAATAGTAATCGACTAGGGACATTTAAGAATATAGAATATTCTAGGGTTATAAATATGTGCAAGCGTTTATCTCACAAACGTATTTATTGGAATAAGCTTAATGTATTTACATGACTATGTACAATCATCCATTGATTGGCTTTTGGGCATATTACACTAACAGATTTGAGGGTAGGTTCAAGCTTAGCCTGTGAAAAGCTTGTGTAGGTTAGAGCTTAGCCTGTGAAAAGCTTGTAAAGGTTCGAGCTTAGCCTAGAAAAGCTTGTGTTTGTAAAGGTTAAGGTTGATCCCGGAAAAACCTAAATATAGTGCGTGTTTGAAATCCTAAAGGAAGGAACCTTTAGGTAGTGGAGTACCTGGTGATGGAGAACCATTCTAAAGCATCTGTGTTCATTCTCTTTCTCTCTCTCTTTACTCTATACACTCGCTAAGTGCTCGAAAGATTTGGTTTTTGCGATACCAAATCTCTTGGCAAAGATTTGGTATCGCAAAAACCTAATCTCTCTGTCCGAAAAAGTTTTTAAGCCTAATTCACTCCCCCTCTTAGGCACTTTTGGGCCTACAAAATGCTCTCTTGTGTGGAATCAGTGAGAGCGAGTTTCAAAGGGTCAGATCCTGTGAAACTGCTCATGATATATGGAGATTATTGTGCATCACACATGAGGGCACAAATCAGGTTGAGGAATCTAGGGTCAATCGCTTGGTGCGAGAGCATGAGCTCTTTGAAATGGTTCTTGGAGGAACCATACAAGTTATGGATACTCGCTTTACTATAATTTTCAACAACCTTGCATCACTTAGAAGGGTGATGACACATAGAGAAAAGGTTGCAAAGATTCTAAGGTTACTTCCCAAAGAATGGGAACCAAAAGTAACTGCCATTGAAGAATCTCAAAACCTAAATCTTCTTTCTTATGATGAGCTTATTGGTAAGCTAATTTGTCATGGCGACAAAATTGTTGAACCAAAAAGAAAGGGTGTTGCTTTGAAGGTGCAAGATCCAATTGATGGTGATGATAGCGTCTCCGATGTAGCTCTTCTCACTCGAAAATTTGCAAGAAATCTTAAGATGAAGAAGCAGCTCAAAAGGAAGACAACTAAGGATGTGAAGGAACCCTTGGTGTGCTTTGGATGCAATCGACCAGGGCATATAAAATCAGAATGCCCTTATCAAAAGAAAGGAAGATTGGTTTTTCAACAACCAGAGGAAAGAAAGTGATGGCTGCTTGGGATGATTCCGATTCCTCCAACGATTCTAATGAGGAGGAGGAGACAAATTTCTGCTTCGTGGCATATAAAGACTCTGAGGTAACTGATTCAAGTGAATTTTTAATCTTGAAGAATTACTTGAAGCATTTGATGAGTTTCATGTTAAATACAAGCAAGTCGTTAGGAAAAACAAAGAGTTCAAAAAGAAAACATATTTGCTTGAGTTTGATGAAGAAGCCTATAAGAGTGAAAATGAGAAACTTAGGCTAGCCAACTCTGATACTGAAAAAATCTGTGGTGACCTAAAAACTGAAAAATTTGCTCTTAAGAATGCTTATGATGAACTCAAAACGAGTTATGCTAATAAGACCGATATGTACAATGTGTTGTCAAAATAAAAGGATGTTCTTGAGAAACATGTTACTGATCTGAAGTCCTCTCTAGAAAAATTCACTAGTGGAACTTACAATCTAAACATGTTGTTAGGACAGCAAAGGCACTCAGCACAAAAAGAAGGAATAGGTGGTACGGATGTGGTTTTTGACAAACCAAATCATTCCGTTTAATTTGTTAGAGCCGAATCTAGTATGCCATATAAACCTGATACTTCACATAGGGTTTATAACAAATCACACATGTTTGTGAAAAATACAACACCTAGCTCATACAAGTCACTGAATCCAAGTTTGGTTGCTAACAAGCCAAATAGAATAGGGAAATTTTTTAAACAAGATATGGTTGTTAAGAAACCAAATTACAGAAAGCGATCATACCAATTCAGAAGAAACACATGTAGATATGCTTCTAGGAAGAACATGTACACTCACTATCATGCACCTAACATTACTTGTTACTATTGTGGAAGGTATGGGCATGGTATTAAAAACTACATGTTCAAAAAAAGAGATGAACATTTTAGATATGTGTGGGTTCCGAAAGGAAACAAATCTAACCCTAAAGGACCGAAAATGGTTTGGGTACATAAAACTTAGTTGTTTCTGCAAGTGACAGGGGATGAATGGATATTAGATAGTGGATGTTCAAAGCATATGACAGGTGAAATATCCAAATTCTCATCCCTAAGCAAGAAAACCGAGGAATGGTAACTTTTGGGTACGAGTCCAAAAGGGAGATCCTCGGGTTTGGTAATGTTGATTCTAACCCTTCCATTGAACATGTGTTGCTTGTTGAAAATCTTAAATATAAGCTGTTAAGTGTAAGTCAATTGTGTGACAAAGGCTATAAAGTCGCTTTCGAAGCATCTAAATGTTTTGTTAGTTCAGTTGATAAAGATGTGGTTTTTACTAGTACCAAAAAAGGCAATATTTACTATATATCTTTTAATAATGGAACTAACCATGAGCTTAAGTGTTTAAGTGCAAGAACAGAGACTCCAACTTTGTGGCATCGAAGGCATGGACATGCCAACCTGGACCTAATCTCTAGATTATCTACTAAAATATTGGTAAAAGGGCTGCCTGCAATGAAATATGAAAAAGATGAAACGCGCCGAGCATGCCAACTTGGAAATCAGGTTAAAAGTTCCTTTAAACCCAAGCATGATATCTCTACTTCTAGGCCTCTTGAATTGCTTCATATTGATTTATTTGGTCCTATGAAGACAACTAGTTTAGGTGGTAAGAGATATGTGTTTGTTATTGTTGGTGATTCTCTTAGATATACATGGGTTATATTCCTTGCTCAAAAGGATGATGCATGTTACGAATATGGAACTCTTGTTAGGCATTTACAAAATGAAAAAGGTTATAAGATTTCAAAAAAAAGAAGTGATCATGGAGGAGAATTTGATAATCTTGTCTTCAATCACTTATGTGAGCAAAGTGGCATAGTCCATACTTATTCGACTCCTAGAACACCTCAACAAAATAGGATTGTTGAAAGGAAGAATCGAGCTTTGTAAGAAATGGCTAGAACCATGCTTAATGAGCATAGGGTTACCTGCACATTTCTGGGCAGAGGGTGTGAACACAACATGCTATATTTTAAATAGAGTATCTATGCGTCCATTGATTGAAAGGAGACCCTATGAGATATGGTATGATAAGAAACCAAATATTGTGTCAGTCGTTAGCTAAAAAACGTGGAGAAGAATGGAGAAACGCTCCCATACTTCTCCAAATGGAGTAGAGTGCAGGTACAGAGAGCCATAGAGAGTGGAGAAGCAGTGAGCCTGTTTGTTGAGAACTTGGTTGAGATGTGGAAACCGGTAGACATATACAGAATCATGTCTAAATATGGTGATGTCATGGACGTGTATGTTCCGGGCAAGAAGACGAGGGGAGGCTTGAGGTTCCGTTTTGTTCGGTTACGGGGGGTGAAAGATGTGCAGCGGCTGCTGTATAATGTCAACCAGATTCAAGTGGAGGACGGGGCACTGCGGGCAAAAGTGGCAAAGGGGAGGGAGAGGGAACAACCGCCGATGAGGCCTTTCTCAAGGAGAATAAGGACAGGGATGCAGACATATGCCACCATGGTAAGTAAAGGGACTAGTTCTGACAACAGAGCTGATTACAAGTCAGCAGGCGCCGACGCGACGTTCATACCGACCACGGATACGCTGGTATGGCTGTCACGTTGTGCGGTGGGAGTGATGAAAGATGCCAGTCGAATGGAGTCGGCGCTGCTGTTGTGGAAGTTGCACGGCTTGGAAGAGGTAGACGTTGTAGAACTGGGTGGGGACTCGGTCCTTGTGTGCTTTTCGTCAACTCAGGCTATGACTGAGTTCTGTGAGGACTGACCGGATTGGGAAAATTTTTGGTTTAAGTCTCTTCAGCCATGGAAACATGGGATGTGTGCAGATAGCAGGCGGTGTTGGTTGGTGCTACGGGGAGTCCCCCTCAACACCTGGTGCCAGGAATTCTTCATCGTGGTTGGCTCTTATTTCGGACAATTGCTCAGGGTGGACCCTGATACTGAGGGCAGGAAACGGTTGGACGGCGCTTACATTCAGGTGCTGACAACGAAAGGGGGTGTCATTAACAGGACTCGATGTCACAGTGGTCGGCCATGTATGCAAGATTGATGTCGTGGAGCTGTGCCAGGTGACTAAGATGAGTCGATCCCATTCTGGGGACTCGATGGATTCCGAGTCTGTGCCATCGGAGGACGGCGACGGAGGGGAGAATTTACGGGACAAGGAGGACAATCAGGCGAGATTCCCAGAGGTGATGGTGGAGGATCCTTTTGGTTTAATGCCAATAATTAAAAGGAGTATGATAGGGCAATAATCAAAGGCGAATCATCAATCAGAGGAAGATTTGGAGGAGGTTTCTAAAACTGTCGTAAATGCACTAAATGGGGAGTGTGATATGCCGTTACTGCATGGCCAGGGGTTGATGGCAGAGGGTCAGCGGGTGATTGTGTTAGTCATTAGAGCTTCAGATTCTTTTCAAAAGTCAATGTCCAATCCTGTACCAATTTCGAACTCCTTCTTGCCTTTGGAGGACAATGAAAACGATGTATCCAAAGGCCCAACTCACATAAGGCCAAGCTGCTCCACTCCACAAGTAAGCCCACAACATATAATGTCCACTGCCAGTGCAAGCATCAGCCCAAACTCCAGGTCTTCTACAAAACCGCGGTCAAATGGTGGTGTTTCTGAATCAGCGTACGTACAGTATCTGGAATAGAAGCTTACACAGGCTATTCGGAAAGCTCGAGTCACGCAAAGAAAACGGTACAAAAGAATCACAGATAACGGGAGTGTTATTTCGGTGGAATCATCTACAAGTGATGATATTAGAAGGGTTAATAAGAGGTTGACTCAGGCACCAGATCAGACACAGCCAGTTGTTTCCTTCTCTGAGCAAGAGGCGAGGGAGACAGTCGAGGTTGGCACTCTATTGGCTTGGGATGGGGCCTCTGACCCGAAGCACCTGGTCGTTCTAGCTAAATAATTGGTTGAAAAAGAGGCTTTTGAGTGCAGTAGGTCTAGAGCCGATGTTTAGTATGCTCTCGTGGAATACAAGAGGTGTTTTATGGGGGGCAAAACTGCGGTACTTGCAAGAACTGATACAGAAATTCCAAGTTAATTTTATCTGCCTATGTGAGATAAAGAACCAGCAAGTAGGTGAGCAGTGGTACCGTCATATATGGTCTCCTCCCAACTTAAAATTTCAAGCCGTGATTTCTGTAGGTGCTGCAGGGGGTTTGGTTCTTTTGTGGGATGAGGATGTGTTTCAATGTTTAGGGTCGGCAGTGGGAGAGCACTGGTTGTTGGTGGAGGGATGTATGATTGATGTAAATAAAAAAGTTACTATTTGTTGTGTGTATGCTCCTATCGACTTGCAACAGCGTGTTGATATGTGGGTGGACCTGGCTAACTTGAAGCCTTCCTTCCCATCACCGTGGCTGGTGATAGGAGATTTTAATGAGACATTGTGTGAGGAGGATAGGAGGAGTGGGTGGGTGTGTCGACAAGGGGCGGGTGCTCTCCGTCGCTATGTCGAACGTTCATACTTGATGGAGTTCCTGTTCGAAGGAAGAAAATTTACGTGGGCCAACTCCTTTTCAGCTAGCCGTATTGATCGTGCCTTGGCGGAAGGGGAATGGAGTCTTATCTTTTCTTCCTTGACATTACAGTCGACTAGTAGAGAGTTTTCTAACCATTGGCCATTAATTTTGAGTCAAGAGAAAGTTGATTGGGGTTTTCGGCCATTCAGATTCTTATCATGTTGGTGGAGTTTCCCGCATTTCAATGTTGTTCTGAAAGATATGTGGGTGGATATTGAGAAAACCATACCAGGGCAGTTCTGCTTGCTTAAAAAATTGAGCATGCTCCGCAAATCTTTGGCCACATGGAACACGCAGGTATTCGGTCATGTGGATAGGGAGGTGGCTTCCTTACAGTGCAGGGTGGATGAATTAGAATTATTGTTTGAGTAGAGAGACCTATCAGATAGTGAAAAGGTTGAATTGGCTACGGTGCGAAGTGATCTTCTAACACGGGAAAAGCAGCGGGAAACAAAAATCACGAGTTATGTGGGGTTTCAAAGGTGATCGTAACACCAACTTTTATCACTCGTTTGCTTGTCATAGGGGGAGGAAGAAAGGCTTGCACTCCATTACAAGGGGTGGCGTTGTTGTAACTGATCCGGATGATATTAAGCAAGAGGCAGTCAATTTCTTCACCGCTTTGTATAAGGAGAAGGTGCCTTGCAGGCCATGTATTGGTGACCTACAATTTTCGTGTATTGATGTGACTACGGCCAATTTTTTAGAGCGTCCTATCAGCTTGGATGAAGTTAAACAAGCAGTCTGGGCTTGTAACAGTACAAAGGCACCAGGACCTGATGGGTTTAACTTCTCTTTCTATAAAAAGGGTTGGGATTTCTTGCATATGGACTTGCTTGATTTAGTTCAGAGCTTCTTTGACACCGGAAAATTTCCAAAGGGGAGCACCACGTCCTATATAACTCTTATGCCCAAGAAGGCGGTGGCTGAAAGCCTGGTTGATTATCACCCAATTACTTTAATTCATGGGCAAAACAAAATTATGTCAAAGATTTTGGCAGAGAGAATTAAATCGGTAATGGATCAGCTTATTAGTAAGACACATTCTGCTTTTATTTCAGGGAGGAATATCTTCGATTGCCATCTTGTGGACTTGGAGGTAATCCATTCTCTAAAGGCTGTAAAATCTAAAGCAGTGATATGAAAGCTTGATTTCCGGAAGGCGTATGATTCTGTTTCTTGGACCTATCTCCTTCAAGAGATGGAACGCATGGGCTTTGGCCCTAGGTGGTTGTCTTGGATACATTCCTGTCTCAACTCCTCCACCCTTTCGGTACTTGTTAATGGTTCACCCACCGCTGAATTTGGAATGCAAAAAGGACTTAAGCAGGGGGACCCTCTATCTCCCTTCCTCTTTCTATTTGCCGCAGAAGGCTTACCATCCTTACTCCACAAAGCTTTACAGCAGGACCTGATTCAACCAATTTTGGTTAACAATGTGCCAATGTCGGTGCTACAATTTGCAGATGATACATTATTGTTTTCACCGGCGGACATTGGTTCTTTATTGAATTTGAAGAGGGTTTTACGATGTTTTGAACTCCTTTCCGGATTAAGAGTGGTCTAGCGGGGTTGCATATGTCAGATGATGATATCAGTGTTCTAGCTGGCCGATTACTTTGTAAACATGAAAAGCTTCCTTTTGTATACTTGGGATTACCTTTGAGGGCCAATATGCGCTTGGCGAAGCAGTGGGAGCCGGTTGTCCGTAAGTTTCGCACCAAACTACACTCTTGGAAAGGACGCTTCTTATCCTTTGTTGGGCGACTTGTTCTCTTGAAGTCGGTGCTTTCATCTCTCCCTCTATATTTTCTAAGCATGTTCAAGCTTCCCTCTTCGGTGGCCAAATCTCTGGTGCGTATTCAGCGTCGGTTCCTTTGGGGCAGTGTGGACTGGCAGAGGAAATTGTGTCTACTAGCCTGGGAGAAAATTGTTGTTCCAAAGGAGAAAGGTGGTTTGGGGGTGGAGAATTTGTTATTTAAAAATCAGTGGTTTTTATTTAAGTGGTTGTGGAGACATAGCGAACAGGAAGATGTGTTGTGGAGATGCCTCATAGCCAACAAATGTGCATGTCCTAATTCTTCTATATTGACAGAGTTTCAGCTCAGCAGAGCTTCCCAGTCTGGCGTAACATTGTTCGCAGTGGGGAGTTCAAGGGGATGAATACTGTTCCTTTACAGATGGGACTTTCTCTGCTAGTGGATGATGGGTGGCGGGTAGCCTTTTGGCATGACTCGTGGTCCTCTATGGGCAGGTTGAAGCTCATAGCTCTACGTCTGTTCCAATGCTCCCGTATTCCACAGGCTACTTTGAATGAGGTATTTCAGGGGGTGTTGTTGTGTTGACCTGACTCATGGGCTCGGCCATTATTTTCATGGGAGGAAGATTTCTGCCGCAAGGTGCATGAAGAGCTGGCTGGCTTGATGACTACTTCGTTGTTGGATTCGTGGAGGTGGGTACCTGATGCTAAGGGTCAATTCACGGTCCATTTGCATATAAGTTCTTAAGTGACCAGGTAGCTTCTTCCTCTAAGCATTTCGTTTGGCTCTCGATTGTTCCTCCGCATGTTGAGTGCTTCTTATGAAGGCTTTTTAGTGGTGGCTTAGCCACGAGGGAGGCCCTCTTTCGGCATGGGATTCTGACTGTTGATAATGCCTTGTGTCCCCTATGTGGTGTGTTCTTGGAAGATGTTAAACATTCGTTTCTACACTATACTATCACGATGGCTTTTTGGCAAAGACTGTGTAAGTGGTGGGGAGTCTGCTGGGTTCCACCAGCAGACGTGGTGTCTTGGTATGTCCTGTGGCCGGCTCTTGCGGGTGGGAGGCAGTCCCAGTTGGCCTGGATGCGGCTGGGCATTGCACTTTTATGGTCTGTATGGCTCTTTCGTAATTCAATTGTGTTTTGCCATACGAGACAGCATGCCACTGTTCTCTTTGATCTTGTTCTTAGTCGGGCCTTTTGGTGGCATAAGCTCTCCCATCCGCAGTTTCCTTTCAGTTTGGGGATAGTCATGGCTTCCCCGGACCCCTTCAAACAATGGGACCCTGGCCGTTCATTCATCCATCGAGTCACCGACTGAGTTGGGTGTATGGTGTTTTCACTGTGTTGTAGCTTAGCTGCTTTCTTTTCCGTGGGCACTCTGCCCCCATTACCTTACTTTGTACATATTATTTTTTCAGAATAAAACTATCTCGATTAGCATAAAAAAAAAGAAGAAACCAAATATTGCTTACTATCGGGTTTTTGGATCTAAATGCTATATTCTGAACAGTAGAGTTAATCTTGTTAAATTTGATGCCAAATCTGACGATGGAATATTTCATGGTTACTCCACAACTAGTAAAGCTTATCGTGTTTATAATAAGAACACTATGGTTGTTTGATGAAGTTGATCCTTGTAATTTTAGTAATGATGAAGATGCAGATGTTATTCCTGAAGTTCAACCGCAGGTTATAAATCTTGATCTCTCATCTAATGAAAAGGATGAGGAACGACCTGTTTGGTTCCACAAGATGCATCAACAGCAAAATGACAATCTGTCAGATCTGGTTGGAGAAAAGTCAAATCTCACTGAGCATGCCTCAACTTCACAACAAATTTCTGGAAAATTCAGAGCACGTAGAGGACTATCAACTGATGCTATTCTTGGTGACATTTCCAGATGAGTGACTACATGGTCTTCCATGCAGAATGTGAACACACTTCTTGTGTTCTTATCTCAAGTTGAACCCAAAAACGCACATGAAGCCATTCAAGATGAGAGTTGGGTCAATACAAAGCAAGAAGAACTGGATCTGTTCTAAAGCCGTAAATTTTTGTTATTGGTTCCAAGATCTCCTGTTTGGAGAGGAGTTATCCTACAAAATTTTGACTTGAGCTAAGGATGTGCAATCTACCTTAAATGTTTGTAAGTAGATCTGGTTACTACTGTTAGTGTAATATGCCCAAAAGCCAACCAGTGGATGATTGTACATAGTCGTGTAAATACATTAAGGTTATTCCAATAAATATGTTTATGAGATAAATGCTTGCACATATTTATAACCCTAGAATGTTTTATATTCTTAAATGTCCCTAGTCGATAATTATTATGGATGGGTTGTAATAATAAATTAAGACTAGCGTATTTTGAGAATTATATGAGAAATGAATTCTACATACGGGTACAAGTTAGAGAACTTGTGGTCTGGACTGACCCAACATAAGAACACTATATGGAACGTTATATGATTGTCATTAGTGGTTCTTATATGTATTGTCCTTAGACCTGAGATCATCAAGGTTCCCAACATGTGAGTCATATACTTTGATATTACTCTTGGCTATTCGTAACTGAGTAGACCTTAGTGTAATCAATGGGTGTATGATACAATGTGTAGTGGGTTTTGTATGATCAAGATGGGATTCGTCCAACCCATATAACGAGTATATATTATCAGATGGGCCTCTTGATTGAGTTGAACAGTAAATGTATGGCCATGCTCGGATTATGTGATATGGTGATATCATTAGTATCCGCTTTACACAGTTAACTCGGGGATCAAGAAACTTAGATTAAACATATGCGAGATTTCATGTCTCGTGTTTAATCTTCATAATGAGACGAAGGGACGATGACATGTTTGCGAGACATAATGAATCAGCACTGATCTTGTCATTTGGGCAGCAACGATGTGTTGCTAGACACCGCTCATTGTTTATAATTGTAAAATGAGATTTTACAATTATTGCCAAACGTTACAAGTGCCTACAGGGTCACACACTTAGAACTGTTGATTCGAGCAGGTGGTTGAACCATGGTTGGACCGTGGCTCGACCAAGTGGGTGAACTATGGTTGAACCTTGGTTGGACCATAGTTGGACCGGGTCGTTTTGGGCTGATTCGGTTCACTGATTATCAGAATTATTGATCCAGAATTAGTGCCATATGATGTGTATAAATTCCATGTCTCGTGTTTGATCTTGATAATGGGACGAAAGGATAATGACATGTTTCTGAGGCATAATGAATCAATACTGATCTTGTCATTTGGGCAGCAATGATGTGTTGCTGGATGCTGTTCATTTTTTATAATTGTAAATGAGTTTACAATTATTGCCAAACGTTACAAGTGCCTACAGGGTCACACACTTAGAACTATTAATTCGAGCTGGTGGTTGAACCAGGGTGTTGAGCTAGTGGTTAGACCATGGTTGAACCATGGTTGGACCGGGTCGTTTTGGGCTGATTTGGTTCACTAATTATCAGAATTATTGAACCAAAATTAGTGCCATATGATGTATAATCCTATATATGATGATATATATAATTAATGCTTAGTGGAGCATTAAGTCATAGTGGAAACATAATCATGAAGGATAAGACATGATTATGTTGGCCAATGACTTAATAAACTATGCATTTCAAGTGTGTATAAATAGGGTGAAGGTTTGATCAGATTTTTAGACCAAGCAAGACTTTACACACTCTTCACACTTGAGAAAAATACATCAAACACTTTCTAGTCTCTAGCTCTCGAAAATTCTGCAGCTAGCACTGCAGTTGGTGAGTGCTCCGGTTAGTGATTGTGAGACGATTGCTAGCAGTCATCAACGGTTCATGAGGATACCGTAGAGGAGCCGGATTTCTTGTCGATTTCTTGCTGATTCTACACTACAGTTGGGTGAAAGACCTCAACCAAGCAAGGTACGAAAAATTGTTATTCGGTTTAGTTAGCTTCGCTTGGATCCTCCATGAGTACCGGGTCTTTCCGCTGCATTTTGATTGTCAAGTTTGCATGCCCGGTTACTTACAGTGGTAGTGGAGCCTCTTGTGAAACGCTAAACCAAATTAGATGTTCTTTTTGTTATTTGTGATGTATCATGAACATGATAGTATATGTGATATGCTGAATTCATTTAGTAGATGTGATATATGTTGAGGTTGGTTTTTGTCAAAAGTGTTTTGACAACGAACGTTTGATTGTGTGTGATATCAGTCAAGGTGTTCTTGGCAGTAAGTCGAATGAGTTCGACAAGGAAAAATCGATTGTCGGTTTTTGTATGGAACGATTGTCGTTCTAGTACAGCAAGGCCAAAACATCGATGTTTGTGAGACAAACATCGATGTTCATAAGAGTTTTACCTTGGCCGGATCTTCCAAACATCGATGTTGTGTGACAAACATCGATGTTCTAATGAAGATTGGCTTTGGCAGAATCTTGAAACATCGATGTTCTCATGACGAGTGGCCTTGGTAGAACTCTCAAACATCGATGTTCAAGAGTTAAACATCGATGTTCCAGAGCACTGCCAAATTAGTTTGAGATTCCAGAATTCTCAAACATCGATGTTTTCGTTAAACATCGATGTTCTTGAGTTCCAGAAGTCTCAAAAATCGATGTTTAAAAGTTAGACATCGATGTTTAAAACTACTGCCAGAAATCTTGAACTTCCAGAACTTCAAGACATCGATGTTCATAATTTAAACATCGATGTTCTTGAGCTCTGCCAAAAGGTTTCGAGTTCCAGAATTCTCAAAAATTGATGTTTAAGAGTTAAACATCGATGTTCAAGAGGCAGACATCGATGTTCAAGAGTTAAACATCGATGTGCTTGAACACTGCCAAGTAGTTGGGAGAATCAGATTCTCACAACATCGATGTTCAATGTTAGCCATCGATGTTCTTATGTATTTTTGCTTTCCAAATTTACAAAACATCAATATATGATTTATCAAGAACATGCATGTGATGTATAGGAATAATATGTTATTGTAAATATTAAGTTCCTCTTGTGTTGCCTTCCATGATAAGCACTCATCATTGCTTAGATCAATACTTGGTAGGTTTTGCCAAAGCAAGGTGCCAATATTTATCCTAGCAAGGTGCGACGGGATAATTGTAATATCCAAACTGCTTGTTATAGGTTGAACTTAACTAGGTCATCTCAATAGGATTGAGGACTTAGAGGCAAGAAGTTGAGCTAAGTCTATGAGATAGACAAGAACAAGTGTTGTTCACTCAACTATCCAAGAGTTACATGAGATATAACTGACAAGAGTTGTCTACCTAAATAACTATGATATAAGTGATCAGCCAAAGCTGAATTATCTTGTAGTGAAATATGGATCTTGGCCTACTTATAATTTTCTTGATTTATGTAGTAGGAGCATCGTTTAATAAAATTCCTTATTAAGTGAGTTTATGTATACATGACTCTTATTTGTGTAAGTTGATCAATGTTGTAGAGTTATCATGGCACAAAACACTAGTACACAATCTTTGCGATCTGTCCTTGAGAAGGAAAAACTGAATGGGAATAACTTCCTAAAGTGGCATCGCAATTTGAGGATAGTCCTCAAACAAGAAAAGAAGTTGTATGTCCTTGAACCGGCGCCTAATGCTTCTAGGGCGGAAAGAGATGCTTACAAGAAGCATGTTGATGATGCATTGGATGTTGCATGCCTTATGCTTGTTAACATGGACTCTGAGCTTCAGAAGCAACATGAGAACTTGGGTGCGTTCGATATGATCGAACACCTGAAAATGCTCTTTGAAGAGCAAGCTAGGCATGAGAGGTATGAGACCTCTAAGGCATTGTTCCAATGCAAGGTGACTGAGTCATCACCGGTGAGACCTCATGTGCTCAAAATGATTGGATACATTAAGAGCCTTGAGGGTCTGGGTTTTTCTTTGCAAAAGGAGTTGGCTGTTGATCTAGTCCTGCAATCGTTGCCGGATAGTTACAACCAATTTGTCATGAATTTCAATATGAATCATCTTGACAAATCCTTTTCTGAGTTGCTTAACATGTTGGGAACAGTTGAGCAACTAATAAAGGCAAACAAATCCAACAACATTTTGATGGTTGGAAAAGGCAAAAGAAAGGGTAAAGCCAAGTTTTACAAGAAGAAGAAATGTGCCAAGAAGTTTGGTGCATGTGCATCTTCTTGTTCCCATGTGCTGAAACCCAAAGGTGGTATTGCAAAGGAAGGACAATGTTTCCATCGCAACAAACCTGGCCATTGGAAACGTAACTGCCCTGTTTACCTTGAAGAGGTGAAGAAACAGAAGGGAAGTAAGACTTCCACTTCAGGTATTTTTGTTATAGAAGCTAATATCTCTATCTCTGCATCATGGGTATTAGATACCGGATGTGGTTCTCACATTTGTGTAAATGTGCAGAAACTGAGAAAGAGTAGAAGATTAGCAAAGGGAGAGATAGACCTGTGCGTTGGAAATGGAGCAAGAGTTGCTGCATTAGCCGTAGGGACTTACCATCTATCTTTACGGAGTGGTTTGGTTTTGGAACTTGATGATTGCTATTACGTACCTACTATAAGCAGGAATTTGATTTCTGTCTCTTGTCTGGACAAGAAAGGTTTTTCTTTTGTAATAAAGAACAATTGTTGTTCTATTTACTTCAATCATATTTATTATGGTGGTGCATATTTGAGCAATGGTTTGTATGTTCTAAACCTAGAATCACCAGTCTATAACATTAATACGAAGAAGGTTAGATTAAACGATTCTAATGAAACCTATCTCTGGCATTGTCGATTGGGCCATATAAACGAGACTCGTATTTCTAAACTCCATAAAGATGGACTTTTAAACTCATATGATTTTGATTCATATGAGACACGTGAGTCATGTTTATTAGGCAAAATGACGAAGGCTCCTTTTGCTGGTAAAGGTGAAAGAGCTTCGGACTTGTTTGGTCTTATACATTCTGATGTATGTGGACCTATGTCAACATAGGCTAGAGGTGGTTTTCAGTACTTCATTACATTTACTGATGATTACAGTAGATATGGCTATGTGTATCTTATGAAACATAAGTCAGAATCCTTTGAAAAGTTCAAAGAATTCAAGAGTGAAGTACAGAATCAACTCAGCAAGAGTATTAAAATGCTTCAATCTGATCGAGGAGGTGAATACTTAGACTTAGATTTTTTTGATCATCTAAAGCAATGTGGTATTGTATCACAACTTAATCCACCAGGTACGCCTCAATGGAATGGTGTATCTGAAAGGAGGAATAGAACTTTGGTAGACATGGTTCGTTCTATGTTGAGTCAAGCTGACCTTCCTTCTTCATTTTGGGGACATGCATTATTAAGTGCTACCTTTACACTTAACCGTGTTCCATCTAAATCGGTTGAAAAGACACCATTTGAGATATGGACAGGGAAGCATCCCAATTTGTCTTTTATGAGGATCTGGGGTTGTGAGGCTTTCGTGAGACGAGAAGCATCAGATAAACTAGGCCCTAAATCCGTCAAGTGCCTCTTTGTTGGATATCCTAAGGAAACTAAAGGATATTATTTCTATAATCCCAGAGAGCACAAAGTGTTTGTTGCTCGTACTGCTATTTTTCTAGAAAGAGAATTTATTTCTAGAAAGATCAGTGGGAGAAAAATAGAACTCGAAGAAGTTCGAGGTATAAAGGCTGAGATGGAACAAGGACAGGAACCACAAGATGTTGTGGGTGAAAAACCTGTGCCTGTAACACATGGACTACGTAGGTCTGATAGGATTCGGCATGAGCCTGAGAGATATGGATTTCTTATGACTCATACTGGAGACGTGATGCTCATAGAAGAGGATGAGCCCACTTCCTACTAGCAGACTATTACGGGTCCAGACTCTAAGAAGAGAAGCCACGAATTCGGAGATGAATCCATGTATGAAAACATGGTATGGACCTTGGTTGATCCACCTGAAGGCTGAAGGGGTAAAACCTATTGGGTACAAGTGGGTCTTTAAGAAAAAGACCAACATGGATGGTAATGTGATTGCCTTTAAAGGGCGATTGGTTGCGAAAGGTTTTAAGCAAGTTCATGGTATTGACTATGATGAAACTTTCTCACCAGTTGCCATGGTTAAATCCATCCGGATTCCATTGGCTATAGCAGCATACCATGATTATGAGATATGAGAAATGGATGTCAAAACCGCTTTCCTTAATGGAAATCTTTTAGAGGATGTGTACATGACACAACCTGAAGGTTTTGTCACTCCAGAAAATGCTAACAAGGTATGCAAGTTGCAAAGATCCATTTATGGACTAAATCAAGCTTCTAAGAGTTGGAATCTTCGTTTTGATGAAGTAATCAAACAGTTTGTTTTCATTAAAAATGGAGATGAGCCATGTCTTTACAAGAAGGTTAGTGGGAGCATTATCATTTTCTTGTTATTGTATGTTGACGACATTCTTCTCAATGGGAATGATATTCCAACACTATAGTCTGTAAAGATTTGGTTAGGAAAGAATTTCTCAATGAAGGACTTAGGAGAAGCTGCCTACGTGCTAGGTATAAAGATCTATAGAGATAGATCCAAAAGGCTTCTTGGGCTAAGTAAAAGTACATATATTGACATGGTGCTAAAGAGGTTTAGCATGCAAGATTCCAAGAAAGGTTTCTTGCCAAAGTACGTATCCCTCTCAAAGAATCAATGTCCTAGAACTTCTAAAGAGAGAGAGCGAATGAGTAAGATTCCTTATGCATCAGCAATAGGATCTATAATGTATGCCATGCTATGTACTCGACCGGATGTCGCATATACATTAAGTGTCACAAGCAGATACCAATCTGATCCCGGTGAAAGTCACTGGACAGCGGTTAAGAACATCCTTAAGTACTTGAGAAGGATTAAGGATGCATTCCTTGTATATGGAAGCGTTGATGAGCTTGTTGTAAAGGGTTACACAGATGCTAGCTTCCAAACTGACAGGGATGGCTTTAAATCGCAGTCAGGTTATATGTTTTGTCTTTGAGGTGGTGCTGTATGCTGGAAGAGTTCAAAGCAAGAGACAGTTGTCGACTCTACAATTGAGGCTGAGTACATAGCCGCCTCAGATGCGGCAAAAGAGGCTGTTTGGATTAAGAAGTTCGTAACTAAACTTGGGGTGGTTCCTAGTATTGACAATCCGATTGAGCTCTATTGTGACAACAATGGGACAACCACACAGGCTCAAGAACCTAGATACCACCAGAGATCCAAACATATACTCCGACGCTATCATCTTATTAGAGAGATCATTGATAGAGGCGATGTCAGGCTGTGCAAAGCTCCTTTGGAGAAAAATGTAGCAGATCCATTGACTAAGCCACTCACACAAAAGAAGCATGATGGTCATACTGCATCCATTGGTATTAGATACATGGATAATTGGCTTTAGTGCAAGTGGGAGATTGTTAGTGTAATATGCCCAAAAGCCAATCAGTGGATGATTGTACATAGTCATGTAAATACATTAAGGTTATTCCAATAAATATGTTTATGAGATAAACGCTTGCACATATTTATAACCCTAAAATATTTTATATTCTTAAATGTCCCTAGTCGATTATTATTATGGATGGGTTGTAATAATAAATTAAAACTAGCGTATTTGAGAATTATATGAGATATGAATTCTACATACGGGTACAAGTTAGAGAACTTGTGGTCTGGACTGACCCAACACAAGAACACTACATGGAACGTTATATGATTGTCATTAGTGGTTCTTATATGTATTGTCCTTAGACCTGAGATCATCATGGTTCCCAACATGTGAGTCATATACTTTGATATTACTCTTGGCTATTCGTAACTGAGTAGACCTTAGTGTAATCATTGGGAATATGATATAATGTGTAGTAGGTTTTGTATGATCAAGATGGGATTCCTCCAATCCATATAACTGGTATATATTATCAGATGGGCCTCTTGATAGAGTTGAACTGCAAATGCATGGCCATGCTCGGATTATGTGATATGGTGATATCATTAGTATCCGCTTTACACAGTTAATTCGGGGATCAAGAAACTTAGATTAAACATATACGAGATTGACTTATTCCATGTCTCGTGTTTAATCTTGATAACGAGACGATGGGACGATGACATATTTGCGAGGCATAATGAATCAGTACTGTTTTTGTCGTTTGGGTAGCAAGGTTGTGTTGCTAGACACCGCTCATTGTTTATAATTGTAAAATCTCATAGGTCACACACTTAGAAGTGCCTATAGGGTAACACACTTAGATTTTACAATTATTGCCAAACGTTACAAGTGCCTATAGGGTCACACACTTAGAATCGTTGATTCGAGCAGGTGGTTGAACCATGGTTGGACCGTGGTTCGACCAAGTGGGTGGACCATGGTTGGACCGGGTCGTTTTGTGCTGATTCGGTTCACTGATTATCAGAATTATTGATTCAGAATTAGTGCCATTTGATGTGTATTCCTATATATGATGATATATAATTAATGCTTAGTGGATCATTAAGTCATAGTGGAAGCATAATCATGAAGGATAAGACATGATTATGTTGGCCAATGACTTAATAAACTATGCATTTCAAGTGTGTATAAATAGGGTGAAGGTTTGATCAAATTTTTAGACCAAGAAAGGCTTTACACACTCTTCACACTTGAGAAAAACACATCAAACACTTTCTAGTCTCTAGCTCTCGAAAATTCTGCAGCTAGCACTGCGGTTCGGGAGTGCTCGGGTTAGTGATCGTGAGACGGTTGCTAGCAGTCATCAACAGTTCGTGTGGATACCATAGAGGAGCCGGATTTCTTGTCGGGTTCTTGCTGATTCTACACTACAGTTGGGTGAAAGACCTCAACTAAGCAAGGTACGAAAAATTGTTATTCGGTTTAGTTAGCTTTACTTGGATCCTTCATGAGTACCGGGTCTTTCTGCTGCATTTTGATTGTCAAGTTTGCATGCCCGATTACTTACAGCTACATATACCATATTGCCACATAGATATATATATATATATATATATATGTATGTATGTATGTTCATGTATCATGTAATCACAACACTTGCACACAAACACTATGCATTCAAGCAAATGAGGACACTTTCAAGAGGTGTTCAACTTATCACAAAGGCCAAGTTGGAAAATTTTGAGAAGATCTGGTTTCACGAGGAACCATCCATCTGCTGAGACTCTGGAGATATGGTTTTTGGGGAAAACCATTTGATAACTACCAGCGCTTATTAACTCATAGTTAGTGGAAAAGGCGGAGACAGATTCTGCAAATGGAAGTTACTTTTCTAGTTCCCCATGTGTGATAGAGGAAACAGAAGGAAGTGGAGAAGTTAATGCAATAAACCGATCCTTATAACTCGTGAACTACCTTCTCTCTCTTACATTATTCAACTTCCTTCAGAAACCCAAGTTTATCTCCCTCTACGATTCTCTCAATTCAGAAACCCTAAAACACTCTTACTCTCAAAATCTCGAATTTGAAGACCTACTCAGGAAAGGGAGATTCTGCCAAGAAGCCAAATCACCAAAATGGACAAAACCTTCAACGGAGACACCTTCATCGAAGTCATAAACTGCCTCCACATCAAAGACTTCCACAAAAACACAACCACAATCCTCCATAAAGAAGTCTCAAGTGACAGAGAGAAAGACTGTAAGCGCGGAAATGACTTCAACAGAGAAGACGGCCGCTGAAGTGTTGAAAAAATTCAAGACAAAGGAGGTAATGAAGAAGAAAGTCGAAAAGGGCAAAGAGATTCAAAATCCGGAAGCAAAGAAATCAAAGGCTCTGGGTAGTACTCTTAACTCTCTATCTTTTGTTTCTAATGCTACTAGAACAGCAATAGAGAGAATTTATGATCCAAAATATGCTAAAAAGAATATTGTTCTCTCTAAAGAACATATTGGTGTGAGGATGTTTTGTGAGGCAGAAGCGAGGGTTGTGAAGAATATACAGGGAGCGTGTAAAATACTTTCTGATATACCAAATGCTGATGAAAATAACACTGTCTCATCTAGCATTATGAAGAGATTCGGTGAAGTTAGTGAAAGAGCAACCCGCGAATACCTTCTTGATATTTTCAGACCAGTAGGTGAAGGAGGTCCTTCTGGTCATGTTATGGATGCGGATTTAGTCGAGAAACAGAAGAAGATGGCTGTTGAGCAGAAACGATTTGAAGAGAAACTTCAAAGACATAAAGATTTGGTTGCTATTAAAACCAAGTCCTCTAAAAAGGAGTCTATTATTGAGCAATTGCCGACACCCCTGCAGAGAAGGGCACAAGGAATCACATTCGACCCTGAGGTTTCAAAGAAAGTTGCTGCAGCCTCACTATACCCATCTTTCAAAATTAGACCTCTATATGAGGCAGAAGCAGAAGTATTTGCAGAAACACCTGGTGCAACCAGGATTCTGTAGGCCCAAAAGTGCCTAAGAGGGGAGGGGTGAATTAGGCTTTAAACATTTTCGGACTGTGAGATCTGGTTTTTGAGAAACCAAATCTCTGCGATGCGAGACGAGTGTTGTGATTAGGAAATCGAGTAAGGAAGGTAGAGAGAAATTGACATAGGTATTTTAGAGTGGTTCCCCCTCACCAGGTACCTCCACTACCGAAAGGTTCCTTCCTTCAGGATTTGAAACACTCACTATATTTAGTTTTTTGCGGGATCAACCTTAACCTTCACAAACACAAGGTTTTCTAGGCTAAGCTCAAAGCTTTGCATGTTTTTCACAGGCTAAACTCTAACCATGCAAGCTTTTTACAGGCTAAGCTCTAACCTACCCTCAATTCTAATCCTAGACTTGAGTATCTAGCAAAATTAAACAAAGTCTTGCTTACAAATTACCCCATAGAATGTGTTTTGAACTATAAGCAGAAAAACCAAATCAGATACCAAATCTTTTAGCTCAAGTATGCACTCAGATTTTGCACAATTGTTGGGAAAAGCTTCTAGAGGTGTAAACGTCCCTCTTTATAGAATCTGAGTGTGGGGGATAAGCTCCTGCAATGGCTCCATGTACTCCAGTTGACTTCAGTTCAATAAAAACTTCAGTTTTGTGCCATTATGCATGTCAACTACTTGGTTGTAAAGTATCACCAAATTTGGAAAGTTTGGACCATCTTCTGGAGTTAAGTAGGAGTTAGGTAGGAACATCTTCTGCACTTCCATAAAGTCTTCCTTATTACTTGTTCATCAATTCAAACGGCTGGAAGTGGGATTTAAATGCTTGCAGGACCACACACAACTTGCTCAAAAAGTTGATAGTGATAGCTTCGCAAATATGGTATCGGTAAAAACCGTATGTCGTGTATGCAAGATATGGTATCAATAAAAACTATATGTCGTGTGGCCAAGATATGGTAACGACAGAAACTATAATTTTCCTGTAAGCGAAAATCAACACAAGCAATGCTAGCAACACACTTGTAATTTGTTAGTCATCAAAACCAGATAATCAACATGGTTAATCACAGTTTATCATTAAGAGGTGACTAACCCTAATTTTTGGTCAACAATCTCTCCCTTTTTGATGTGATAAATTTGTGTTGATTTTACTCATAACAAGGGCTTTGAAAATATAATTATGTTTTGAAAAGCTCCCTTTGTTTTTTTGCTTCCCCTTTTGAAAACAATTTTGTAATTTCATAAGGATCAATTTTGAAAACACATGTAGCATTCCTTGTGAATTTTATATTGGCATACAATAGCCAACAATAGAACTCCTCATATAGTTTTCACTTTGTGCACAAAAGATTAGTTGAATGCATAATAACAGATACGAAGTCTGCATTCATTATCGTAAATTTTGGTTTGTGGCAGAAACCAAATCATAGACTGAAGTGTGGTTTTGATAAAAACCAGATTTTTAATTCCACACTCCCTACATAAGACAGAATCAGATCAAACATATGGTTTTAATAACAGGCATATCACCACAATAACATCAACTAATGCTTCTCAATAATGTCAGAATAATCAAACATATGTATAACACAGTACATTTTTCTTCGATATTTGGTTTCTCACAGAAACCATATCTAATGTTGGTTTCTATATCAATTGTTCCTCCATAAGCCAATCAACGTAACAACAGATTTCTCCCCCTTTTGGCATCATCAGAAAGGAAGTGCAAGGCATAGGAACATAGAAAAGATCATGCAGTTTATAACATTCAAAAGAGTAATATTCAAAATTACCAACCAAAATAGCCAAATAGATAAAAAATATCCAAAAATAGCACTAACCAAAATAGGAACCAAAGTAAAGAACTGAGAGGAATGCTGATGCAAGTGATGGAGCCATGACATTGCCTCAAGGTCCAATCACAATGAAAACATCAAGTATGCTGAGGACTCAACTTCTACACCATGTTCAAGCCTGAGTAGGAGCTGAAACAGAAGGCTATTAATTTGCTGTCAATTGAGGAGAAATTAACTCAAGAGCACTGTGGGGCCTAGTCGACTTCAGCCTTGCACCAGAAGGCCTAGTCGACATATCTTTTCTGTTTATTTCTTTTAGTTGCCGATTTCTATATGAACAATTATTATAAAATTCGGCTTGGGTTTGTTTGGGTCAAGTCCATTATTAATTAGTTGATTAGTGTGGACTTAAGTTATTTGGGTTTTTATTGTAAGGTTTTAATTAGTGACCAATTCATGTGGGCTCAATTAAATCCTAGTCTATTTGGGTAGTCTGAAGTCGGCACCTAAAAATACTGTCTATTTGGGTTGTCTAAAATTGACACCTAAAAATACGAAAAAAGGTCAAATCCGATCTGACTTGGATTACGGTGTAGCCGACCTAGGTTATTTAGGAGTAGTATAAATAGGATCTTTTTCTATGTTATTAGGGTTAGACATTTTATGAATAAGAAAAGTATCTCCTTTGAGAGTTCTTCAAACACCCGAGAGTGTTGATTCTCTTGGTTCCTTAAGTGCTAATTCTTTTGAATTATTCTAGGGATTTAGATTACTTATTAGGTTTACTAATCTGTGGTGTGTTCTAATTTCTTTTGGTACTAATTTTTGATCTCTTGCTGATTAGGGTTCAGGAGTTGGCGCCTATCATTGTGCAATTGAGATTTCTTGTTTCTTTCATGTTGAGTTAGGAGGAATAAGGGGTGGAGATTCACAAAGTTTGATTGAGATTCAAGGTCAGGACTACAATATGATTTGGGGAATTTCTTGTACTGACTCTAGGGATTCTGCTGTATCATCTTTTGGTAGCAGAGCATGAGGTTTTCAATCAATCATATCCCTCTATTTTGTTTCTGTTCTTTGTGTCTTTGTTGTTTTTGTGGCCTTTTTCTTGTTGTTTTTCAGTTTTTTCAGTTCTTGTTCCTTGTTAACCCTAGTCGATTTCTATCTATTATGTATATAAAAAAAAAGAGTCGAAATTCTTATTTATTGTTACTGTCGATATTAGATTATATAAAAAAAAAAGCAAAAGAAAAGAAAGGATAGTCGATTTGTGCTAGGGTTAGGTGAATTGTAATTCTTGAATTGAGGGTTGCAATTTGTGAAGACTCTTGCAGGAATTGAAAGGGGCCGAAACTGATTGATTGTCAATTGAGATTGATTGGCTAAATTGGGTGATTGATTCGTTGTGTTGTTGCTGGAAGTTTGGAGTTTTGCCTTACAGGTTGTCGATTTTGTATGTCTACTAACATAAGAAATTTTTTTGCTATTTTTGGAATTTAGTGCACTCTGCCGAATTTTAGTTTCAGGTCACCTACGAAATTTTTCTGCTGTTTCTGGAATTTAGCACATTCTGCCGGATTTTGGTATCAGCTCATATACAAAATTTTACTGCAGGCTCGGGTTTACTTTCTTTTTTTGCATTTGTTGTGCCTTTTCATGTGTTGAGTGATTGTTGTGTCATAATTGCTCAACTTGCCAATAATCTTGCACATACATACTCTTATTCTTGTATGTGATATTTCTTTTCTTTCTTGGAGTCTTGCCTTGCCTCTAATTTTTTTGTTGGATTAAAGCCTTTTTTCATCCTTGTGTTAGACCACAAAGTTAAAAGTCATCCTTGTATTGGTTTTGGTCTGTTTTCATCCCTTTGTCCACGGGTTTTGGCTTGTTTTCATCCCTCTAAATAGGCCAAAAAGGCGAACACAAGGATGAAAATAAGACAAAATTCACAAATAGAGGGATGAAAACAAGCCGAAATCTAATAGAGGGATGACTTCCAACTTTGAGGTCTAATACAAGGATGAAAACACACTTTATTCCTTTTTTTGTTAACCTATCTTTCTTTGTTTGGGATTTCTTTGATTCTTTAGAGTCATTCTACTGATTGTGTTTGCTTGACTTTGTTTATTTAGATCCTGACTAATGATCTGAAGTTGAATCAGGAGTGGTAAAAGGCTGAGTGTTTACATCCATTGCCACAAGAGCATACACACGAGTGCAAATACACGTGAGGATTTGTTTTCTACTAACAAGTTTTTGCAGGTACAAGCATCATGTCGAAAGCTTCTAGTAGCATTGGTGGGGAGCCGAATATGGCTTCAATAGTGGAGTTGTTGGATAGATTGCTTGCTCAGAATCAAGAATATAAGTAGAAAACCAAGGAGGAAATCCGGGCAATCAATGCCAAGATTGACCATCAATCTAGGGAATTGAATACCCCGATTGGAGAGGCAAGAGCAAGTAGTGCATGAGTTGTCCAATAGCATTGGAGTGGCACCGAGACGAGCTGGAGGTGCAGAGCAAGCACAAGCTGCCCGCCCTAGAGCACAAGATGCACCAGCAAGAGAAGAGCAAGTGGAAGAAAAGGAAGAATTGGAGGACGACGATGATGATGAGGTGATTCAGAGAGCTCAAGTGGGCCGAAGAGGTGGAAGACTTGGCAACTATAGGCCAAGGATGGATCAGCCATACATCAATCGAGATGGTGGAGCATTGCGCCTGGACAATGACATGCAGTCCATCAAGATGAAGCTTCCTACATTCCATGGTACAGGAGACCCAGAGGTTTATTTGGATTGGGTGCATGACATAGAAGCTATTTTTGATTGTCACAGGTACTCTGAGGAGAAGAAAGTCAAGCTTGCTGTGGTGGAATTTAAAGACTATGCTAGATCATGGTGGAAGAAGGTTGTCATTTCAAGGAGAGAACTTGGAGATCCTGAGATAGAGACTTGGGCTGAATTGAAAAGGATCATGACGTGGAGATTTGTTCCTGCTATTTACCAGAGAGAGTTGATGCATAAGGTGCAAGCAATAGAGCAAGGGAACAAGTCAGTTGATGAGTATTGGAAGGCTTTAGAGATGGCTTTGACGCAAGCTGGAGTGGTAGAGGACGAAGATAACACTATGACCCGGTTCTACCTTTGATTGAACCTGGATATTGCGCATATCTTGGATTTGCAGCATTATGCAGAATTGGATGAGATGGTTGCTTTGGCAATCAAGATAGAGAAGCAGCTTAAGGAGAAGCTGGGAAAATTGTTTAGTATTCTAGTTGGAGTACTGGAGCAAAGTACACCAAGCCAGAGGTTGGAAGTTCGACCAAGCCTACCTATGGATCACCAAAATCAACTACACCATGGAAGGGGAAAGAGGTGGCGAAAACACCCTCTACTAAGGAATCTGTTGCACCTTGTGAACACCCAAATTTGACCCACGAATTTTCTACTAAAATTGGATTTTAAACATACTTGAACCTTGAATTGATGAGATGATTCAATCCTAGGATTAAGACATGTCAAGAATTTAACTTAGTAGAAATAATATATTTTGGTAATTTAGACTTTCAGGTATTTGAACTCTAGGATTAATGAGATGATTTTATCTTTGAATAAAATATATAATAAGATTTATTTAGGCTAGAATATATTTTAATTACTTGGGCCTTTTTTTTTTTAACCCAATTATATTGAAATGATTTATTCTTGGGTTAAGAATGAGTTTAAGGGCCCAACTTAACTCTTCAGAGTTTAATTAGCCCACTAACACATTTCTTGCAGGTTAATTCTAGCTCTGATTTTCGTGGAAAATCAGAGTTAAATCATCATTTAATTAGATTTTGTGTTTTTGGCATGATTTTGCTTAAAATGGGTATTGATGTGTAATCAATCTGTTATGGAATGATATAGAGGGGTAATAATCGAGGAATTGAGTGATTCTGGGTTGATTAGGGGGTTGATTACGCGGTAAGATCAAATCAGAGTTGAATTAGGGCGATTGGGGTTTGAAAAAGGAAAGAACGGGTGACACGCGGGGTGACCGGCGGTCATTTCATTACGACCGCAGGGTGCCGTCGGGCATCCACACATGACCGCCAGCCCTGGCGATCATCCAGCAGATGACCGCCGGCCATGGCGGTCATCAGTGCTCAGAATCCCGATTTTGCCGATTTTTGTTTCTAATTCGATCCAACGTGGTTTTGTACCAGACTTTCTGGCATAATCTTCACCATTAAGCAGGTCCAGGCCCCTAGGCTCCCCAGAACACTATAAATAGGACCCCTTACACACATTTCAAGGGACACACAGTATTTTCCACCTACACACCCAAAATCTTGAATGCTTGGAGAAACTCTACCTCTCCAAGTCTAGAAATCTCTTATAGGCAGAAACTCTGGTGGAATTTCGTGGGCAACATCAGTAGAAGTCCAGCAAGGAGGAATCAAGAAGAGGATCAACCATTGAGCTTAGAAGTGGCAAGAAGGTGGGTGTAGGACACAACCCAATTCAAGGAGCTAGAGGAGGGCTACAAGAGGTAACACTAATCCATTCTTGTCTGATTTTGGCGGATTGTATGCTGATGCTTTTGATGATGTAAGTGGCGGCATAATGCCCTGGTGAGAACTACATGGCTTTGAACCCGGTCACTGGGGTA
The DNA here is from genome assembly GCA_028386065.3 of Turnera subulata. NCBI lineage: Eukaryota > Viridiplantae > Streptophyta > Magnoliopsida > Malpighiales > Passifloraceae > Turnera > Turnera subulata. Next base: position 45,420 of record JAKUCV010003773.1, read on the forward strand.
CGCAGGTACTCTCGATTTAACAACGGGATGCAAGCCAAATCTTATTCTTCTCTCGTTCTCTTTACTTTCCACACTTGCACACCTACACAAGGCACACTTGTACTTTGCAATTGCACAAGGTTTCGACCTAACACGGATGGGTGCCTAACACCTTCTCATCCGTGACGTACCCCCGATCCTATGTTTTTGGTTCGCCATGACCATGTTGCCTAAATGAGTCAAACAAAGGTTTTTTCCCAAATTTTGTCCTTTATAAAATTTGGGTGGAGACTCCATTGACATGGGATTGGCCTGAGGAAGAAGGTGACAAGGAATAGGTGAATAGGCCCAAGTGATTTTGGGTCTGGTATTCACAGTTGGCGACTATACTGGGGGAAGAAGTGGGTTCAAGAAACCTTGTGCAATCGTTGAAGTTTTGTGTGCCTTTTTACTTGTCATCATAAGTGCCTTGCATTCATGATGATTGATGTGAAGCTTCTACCGAAAGAGGGTGAGGTAATCCAAGTCCACCATAATGCTTTCTTTAAACGATGGCGACTTGAGTGAACCCGTTTCTTTATGCTTAGCAATGATGGGGATTAATAGGCCTTGGACCTTACGCGATATCCATTATCACATGTGAGTAGGTCAATCTACTCCCTAGAAATAATCTTCTGGCCCCCAACCAGCTGCATAACTGTGAACACCCCAAATTTGATCCTCTGATACTTTATTGAATTATAAATATGTCATTGTCTATGGATTGATGAGATGATTCGATCCATAGGTGAAATGTGTTTGTAATTCAATAGAGTATTAATATTTTATTAATTTGAAATTATTGGTACATTTAACTTGGAATTATTGAGATGATTTTTAATTCTGAGTTAGGTGTACTTAAAGATTTGAAATTAAAAAAATGTGGGTATTTAATTGTTTTAGGCCTTTTAATTATTTTTGGACCCAATTGAGATGATTTTGGGTATTTACATGAGTTAAGGGCTTAGACCAATTAAATATGGATCCTCCAACAACATTGGCCCATCAAAAACACTGAGCTTAGTGGCCTTTTAGTCTGAATTTTGTCCAGAAATTTGTATTAAAATAATTCTTTATTTGTTTTTGGTGTTTATGGTATGTAAAGTGGAGTGTGGAGGAGGAAAACTAAATTAGGAAGAAGGGTGTGGGTAGGCTACAAGTTAGGAGGTTTTGTGGAGCTGAAAACAGGCAAAAAACCATTTAGGAAGGGCGTGGGAATCAAGTTGGGACGGAGTAAAGAGAATCGGAACCGAAAAGGGAAGAACGAGAAAGGAAACAGGTGTCGGCGGACATGGCGACATGACCGCTAGCACCTGGCGGGCTTGGAGAGATGACCGCCAGCACGTGGCGGACATCACGAGAAGACCGTCGGTGCTTGGCGGGCTTCGCTCCCAGTTTTGGCAGTTTTCCGATCTATTCCTTTTTGCTTGATCAAGAGTATCTACCGTTGGATCTAGGGTTTCAATCCTGACCGTTAGATCAACACTACATCCAGACCCCCAGACACTATGAATAGGACCCCCATTCACCCTCAAAACTCACCAATTCTCTCCCTTCCCCCTCTATACACACATAAGCTAGGTGCTTGGGAAATTTCTCTATTTCCAAGCTTAGGAACCCTTTTAAGGGTCGAAATTCTGGAGAAATTTCGTGGAGAAGAGTAGCAAGGAGTCAATAGCTGCAGGAGGTCAAGAAGAGAAGAGGAAGGAGGCGGATTTGAGCAAACTGTTGGAGGAAAAGTGCTAAACCCGAGAGGAAGGTTCCAGTGAAGGCAGTCTCAGTATTTTGGCAATATCTGGAGGTGTAGACGTTGGTTTGTTGCGATCTTAGTGTCCCATGAAAGCTAAGAAGTAGCTATACAACTTTTCTGTTCAGGCCAGACACCAGTTCGGCCTCCTTCTACCCCGAATTCCTTGTTGAAGTTCTGCTAAAAAAATTGTATTTTGAAGTGGTAAGCGTACGGGAGCTAGAGGAGGGCTTCAAGAGGTTTCTAATTTTCTTTGTTGTATGCTGCTGTGATATGATGATGCTAATGGTGTGATTGTATGTGATGCATGATAAGAACTACGTGAGCTTTGAACCCATGATAGGGGGTACGTAGGCAGTTTCTGGTGGTTTGAAACGCAAGCTCAATTATTTGTTTATTTCTGTCTTGTCTTTGTTTTATTTTCGTTTTGTACTGCTTGTGCATGGCAAGTATTGATCCTTAATTGAACATGATCTCGCCCCAACATGGATGGGTGCCTAACACCTACCCATCCGTGACAAACCTCCAGGTCCTTGTCTTTGGTTCGTAATCGGTTGCCTTATGTAGTCATTGGTTGCCTAATGAAGGTTCTTCCTTGAGTTTTACCCTTCAATAAAATTCAAGTGGCGACTCCAAAGACATGGGTGATGGTTAAGAAGAAGGTGTATAATATTCTGAATGCAATTCGGGTCGAGTATTCACTGTTGGCGACTCCGCTGGGGACGTAGAGGCTTTAAGAGATCATGTGCAATCATCGATTAGTATGTGCCTTTTATTTGTCATGTACATGCCCTGCAATCATCTGTTATATTGTGGAGCCACTACCATAAGAGGGTGAGGGGATCCTGGTCCGGTACGTACCGTCCTACGGGGTTATCGGCTACAGTGAACCCATTTCTTGCCTTTTAGCAATGATACGGGTTAATAGGTCAGTGACCTCACGCGGCGTCCTACGTCACATGTGAGTAGATCAAGCTATCCCTTAGCGACGGTTCTTCCGCCCCCAACCAGCTACATACCCTGAGCATCTCATGCAACAAGTTGCTATCCCCAGTGAAGTCGCCAACTGTGAATACCCGACCCAAAATACATTGGGCATATTCAAAACCTTCTTCTTCACCGTCATCCATGTCTTTGGAGTCGCCACTTAAATTTTATTGAAGAAAAAACTTCAAGGAAAAACCCTCCTTGGGCAACTAATGACTCCATAAGGCAACCGATAGCGAACCAAAGACATGGATCCGGGGGTTTGTCACGGATGAGAAGGTGTTAGGCACTCATCCATGTTGTGGCGAGATCATGTGCGATTAAAGATCAATATATGTCATGCAAAAATAACACAAAACAAAAATTGAAAGACAAAACAAAAAATAAATAAACAATTGAGCTTGCGTTTCAAACCACCAGAAACTGCCTACGTACCCCCTACCATGAGTTCGAAGCTCACGTAGTTCTTATATGCATCACATACAATCACATCATCAGCATCATCACGTCACAACAGCTATCAACCAAGAAAATTAGAACGGTTTACCTCTTGAAGCCCTCCTCTAGCTCCTATGCGCTTACCACTCCCGCAACAGAATCTGAGCAGAAATTTAACAAGGAATTCGGAGCAGAAGGAGGCCGAAATGGTGTCTCGCTTGAACTGCAAAGTTGTAGAGCTACTTCTTAGCTTTCCAGGGACACAAAGATCACAGCAAACCGATGTCTACAGCTTCAGATATTGCCAAAACACTGAGACTGCCTCCACTGGAACCTTCCTCTCGGGTTAAGCACTTTTCCTCCACCGATTTGCTCGAATCCGCCTCCTTCCTCTCCTCTTCTTGATCTCCTGCTGCTATTGACTCCTTGCTACTTCTCTCCAAAAAATTCCTCCAGAATTTGGACCCGTGAAAGGGTTCCTAAGCTTGGAAATAGAGAAATTTCCCAAGCACCTAGCTTATGTGTGTATAGAGGGAGAAGGCAGAGAGTTGGTGACTTTTGAGGGTGAATGGGGTCCTATTTATAGTGCTCTAGGGGTCTGAACGTGTATTGATCTATGGGTCAGGATTGAACCCCTAGATCTAACAGTAGATACTCTGGATCAAGCAAAAAGGAAAAGATCGGAAAATTGCCAAAACTGGGAGCGAAGCCCGCCAAGCACCGGCGGTCATCTCGCGATGTCCGCCACATGCTGGCAGTCATCTCTCCAAGCCCGCCAGGTGCTGGCGGTCATGTCGCCATGTCCGCTGGCACCTGTTTCCTTTCCGGTTCCGATTCTCATTACTCCGGCCCAGCTTGATTCCAACGCCCTTCTTAAATGGGTTTTCCCCTGTTTTCAGCTCCATAGAACCTCCTAACTTGTAGCCTACCCACACCCTTCTTCTTAATTAGTTTTCCTCCTCCTCACTCCACTCTACATACCATAAACACCAAAACCAAATAAGGAATTATTTTGATCCGAATTTCTGGACAAAATTCAGACTAAAAGGCCACTAAGCTCAGTGTTTTTGATGGGCCAATGTTGTTGGAAGATCCATATTTAATTGGTCTACGCCCTTAACTCATTTAAATACCCAAAATCATCTCAATTGGGTCCAAAAATAATTAAAAGGCCTAAAATAATTAAATACCCACATTTTATTAATTTTGAATCTTTAAATACACCAAACTCAGAATTAAAAATCATCTCAATAATTCCAAGTTAAATGTACCAAAAATTCCGAATTAATAAAATATTAATACTCTGTTGAATCACAAACACATTTCACCTAAGTATCGAATCATCTCATCAATCCATAGACAAATGACATATTCATAATTCAATAAAATATCAGTGGATCAAATTTGGAGTGTTCATAGATGCCCCTCGTTGATGAGTCTTTAGGAACTGAAGACAAAACAACGACAGAAGAATACCCAAATTTGACGGAATAGGTGCTGATGCTGTTGTTGATTATGTATGTGCCACGAGTCGGGAATCATCTCATCCCGGGTTTTCAAGGATTTTTCGTCCTTCTTGGGAGACACGGGGTCGGTTTACGTTTGGCCAAGAATCATCTCATCTAGGCTAACTAAGGATTTTATCGTCCTCCTGTGGGGACTCGGGTTTGTTTGGTGGTCATCAGCCAAAAATCATCGCTTCTCAGCTGACTAGGGATATTACCGTCCTCCCATGGAGTACACAGGTGTTTGATTTGGGTTCTGTAGAATCATCTCACCTACTGGGTCGCTAGCAAGGAATCTTCTCATTCTCACTAACCAGGGATACTATCGTCCTCCCGTGGGGTACTCAGTGTTTGGTTGTCAACAAAGAATCCTCTCATCTCGGTTAACTATAGTGCATAATGGATCAATACTTGGTACATGTATTCTGTGAATTTAAGTGTATTTTTTTTAATAAAACCAAAAAAAAACATTTTTTTGAAAAGAATCTTAATGGGCTCGCTATATCGACTCTGCGCAAGGCACTCTATTGTGTGGCATGAATTGACAAGTCTAGTAAACACATCCTAGGAATGGAAGTCTACATTGATGATGATTTTTGGTGTTGTTTCCCCCTGTTCTAGGATTCCATAATTGCATACGTCACACATTGCATATTTGTAGGACTCGAGCCGAGGAGTGTCGTTTTTAAAAGTTTTCATCTACCTAACCGGGAATCTTCAAAAGAAAAAAAATTATTTTGCGGGTATATTCCATCCTGTTTTCATATATTTTGAAAAATAAAGCCTAAGTGTAGGATTCCCAGTGACTATGAATTTCATCACCGGAAAATTGAACCCTTTTAGGAAGCCATGGGTGACATGCATTTCGGTTGGAATGAGACGGTGAAGAAACCAAGCAAGACAGTGAACTTACCCAAAGCAAGTGGACAAGGCATCCAGAGGTTCGACAATGCAGAGTTTTCATCAACATTCAAGGGCTATCTTTTGGAGTTTGCACTCGAGGCCATTAATCGAAGAAAACTTGCGACGGAACCAAGGAAACAAGCTAATGTAGAATCCGATATCAATGGAGGGCGTGCCTGGGAGCTGACAAAGGAAGGGCCCATGTGGTCCAAAGAGCACGAACGACGAGGACAGATGTTGGACGAGAGGATAAAAAATCCAAAGACAAAGATGGCCGCACCAGACAACCAAAAAGAACAAGGTATTGTGGTGTCTGATGATGAGTACATTGGAGAAGCTGCGCAAATCGAGAGGCAAGTATCATCATTCGAGGAAGGGAAAATGTGGTCATGGATGGGGCACCAGAAGATGGTATGCGACTGACTGCAATCTTTCCTGTTGGTAAGGCCACATTACCACCTAAAAAAAATGCACAGCAAACCGAAGATCTGAAGCGGAAGGTGAATACCTTAGAAGGTAAGATGGAGCAATAACTTAAGAGGCAGTGCATTAGGAGTGGGCGTTCTAAGGAGGCTAATTGTCCTGAGAAGATTGAAGAGTTGCAGGATTCCCAAGAGAAAATGGATGAATCGGATGAATCTCCACCGCCTTCCAAATCCAAAATGGTGCGAAAACAACCTTCGGCACTGTTGAAGAAACTCGGCCCATTGCCATTGCCGACTAGGAAATTGTTTCAGCTATGCATCAAAGAGGAATTATTAAAACCGGTAGACCCACAATGGCCTTTTGAAGATCCATTCCCGTCCAGGGGTCAGGAGAACTATTGTGATTATCATCAACATAAGGGGCATACAATAGGCACATGCCTAGAATTTTGCATCACTGTCAAAGTGTTGCTTGACAAAGGACTATTGGTACTGCCTGGGAAGCCGTATTGGAAGAAACGAATGCCTCAAAATTCAACCACAAGAGACTGGTCTGCAACGATGAGTATACCTAGTGGAAGAGCCTATTCTGAGAAAATGATCAACAAGTTTGATGGGGTTATTGATGGGTACGAGAATAGGCAAGAATTTTGAACTTACAATTGTTTGAATCGATGTGCTTCGTGTAATCTCTTTTGACAATAAAAGAACGATCATCCTTTTACGTGTGTATATGTTGAATAAACTCCGTGAAAGTTCGTTGGTCCAACTCAGAAACCCTTTCAAATGAACTACGAGGACCTGATTCTGTGGATGTAACCCAAACATCCACCTGCATTCCATCAACCTTGATCGGTTTTCAAGCACTCACCCTCGCCGACCTTTAAACACACACCCTGCCTGACCTTCGAACACCCTTCTAATCTAATCTTCATGTTCACCCTACCACATATACCTTGAACATTTGTCTAAGAAAGTTGCTTCCCAATGATGAATCTGGTGTCCAAATGAGTTTTATTGTCATTCCCCTCGGAGAAAGAAGAAAGAAGAAAGAAAATCGGTAAAAAAAACGAGGAAGTGACCCTTAGTGTTGGAATGTTGATTCATCTCCCATCCCCTAAAACTAGGAAGAAAGGAAGAAGTCATAGTGAACGAGACAAGTGTTCTCCCGATACCTTTAGTTTTCCACAAAACACCCTCTCGATAAACACCACAGATACATAGGTAACCCGGCAACGGACCCGGTCTATTTGGTTTCTAGGTTGGCTCAATGGACAAGATTGGAGTTTATGAATAATATGCCACAAGGGTACTCAAATGCTTATTCAGTTGAGGTATCATCATTTCTCTCTGAGAAAGAATGTATTTGGAGGAAAATGAAATCATTCCCAGTTGGCTTCTTGGTTATCTGCATGGATTTGATTAGCGGCTGGCTTGTTTCTCTCAGTGGAATGGTTTGACGGTTGGATTGGTCTCCTCAGCTTTAAGTGGTTTGATAAGCTCGATTGAAGATTACTTTGCTCCTCTTGCCGGTTCTTTAGTCCTCTGATGATACCACATTCCAAGGGATTCTTGGATTCCTCACTAATCCCCCTGAAGTCAATGGTCTGCTTCTCTAGTGGTCATCAGAGTATATCCAGCCTGAATGGTCCCCGTCTTCCCCGAGCATAGTAATCCTAGTGTTCACGACAACTATCCCTACATAAAAAAGGAGAGAAAATGAGAATAAAGAAAAAAGAAAAAAGAAAAGAAAAGATGAGAGTCCGCTAGGTTGAAAATCCGAAAGGGCGGCTAAGGCAAAAGTTAGGACCAAGATGAGTACGGGGATAGTAGCCAACGATTAAGAGGTACTCGCGCACTAGGTCATGTTGCTCCTCGGATGAAGACTGCTCATTGAAGATCAAACGCTCAGTCGGACTATGCATAGCCATTTCTGGCCTGCCATCTCCATATATCTTTAAAGGGATTTCCATTCACTTATCTATTTTGCCTGGTCAGAGGATTCACCATCCATTCAGTAAGGAATGCTCCCCCATAAGGCCCTGGTTGGAATTCGAGCGAATTGAGTTCCTAGTTATTGGGAGTCCTTGCTTTGGCTTTTACATTTCAATCGAATGACCTGGTTTTGTTTTTTGAAATCATTTGTCTTTCACCCTGGCTCAAGTAATTTCCAAAATTTATGCATCATGTTTAGGGTATTATGAAGAAAGCAATTGCATTCGGAAAAGAGAACAAAATTCACCGGCATCATAAAGCATTTGCGTAAGGGGAAGAGAAAAGGAAGAAGAAAATGGGAGGAAGGAGAAGGAAAAGACTAAGAGAGTGACGGGATGAAGGAAGGGAATAAGAGCAAATTCGAGAAAAGGAAAAGAGGGGAAGAGAAAAGACGAAGAAAAGAGGGAGAGGAAGAAAAAGAAAAGAGATCTGAAGGAGGAAGGGAGAGGGAGGATAAACATGTCATAGCATTTTCATGTAGAAACTAGGGGCATCCCCTATGCATTGAGAGGACGACACATTTAGGCATGCCCATGCATCATAAAGACATAGACATGGGTTCCTTTGGCAAGGTGGATTTAGTCGATGGAAATGGGGAGAGACGACATTAGAGACTCACCATCTTGTGTACATCGGTATATCCTAGGGTCTTAAGTCGATGGGGCATGGCACGCCCAAGACTGTAGGCCGTTGCGATTAGATTCAAGATTTCAGCCACAAGCGAAGGGCATCTCGTGCCTCGGGTTTTTGGACTTGTCGAAATGGACACCACGCAGTAGGAATATGAGTTGCCTCGAGGCATTCCTGCACGGAATAAAGTTGAGAGTATAGTGGGCCCTGATTTTGAAAGGTATTGATTTTCACGGGGCATGTTACCCAATGATTTGAGTTAATTTCTAGGGGGCATGCTACCTTAGTTACGTGTTTTGTTTTCGGGGCATGCAACCCCCACACACTATTTCTGGGGCATGCTACCCCGACTATGTGTTTTGTCTTCCCGGGGCATGCTACCCCGTTGTATCTTTGTTTTCTGGGGCATGCTACCCCGTCACATCATGTGTTTAGTTTCCTGGGGCACGCTACCCCGTTGTGTTATGCATGTGGTTTCCTGGGGCATGCTACCCCAAGTATGTGTTTTGTTTCCCGGGGCATGCTACGCTGCATTTTGAGTCAACATGTTCCGGGGCATGCCACCCCGATTGATCGGTTTGTTTCTTCTCTGGGGCATGCTGCCCCACTGTGTGATGTGTTTTGTTTTCCCACGACATGCTACCCCGGTATGTGATGTGTTTATTTCCCGGGGCATGCTACCCATTGTATGTTTTGTTTCCCGGGGCATGCTACCCCGATATGTGTTTTGTCTCCAGGGGCATACTACCTCGTTATGTGATGGATGTTGTTTTTCGAGACATGCTACCCCGTTATGTGATGAATGTTGTTTCCCTGGGCATGCTACCCCGTTGTATGACGTATGTGGTTTCCCGAAGGATGATATCCCGTTATGATCTATCGGGGCATGCTACCCCTCGTTGTTTATTTCGGGCATGCTACCCCATAGGAATGGAATCGTAATCAGGACATTTCATTCCCGGGGCATGCTACCCCGTATAATTGGAATTATAGTCAGGATATTCGTTTTTCGGGGCATGCTACCCCATGTATTAATTTCCCAAGGCATGTTACCCCATAGGTCTGGAATTGTAGTCAGGTTTTCGGGGCATGGTACCCCATATATTGGCTTCCCGGGGCATGCTACCCCATGTATTGATTTTCGGGGCATGTTACCCCATATGCCTATGAGACTTACTTGGGGAATGCTACCCCGTTCTGAATCAATCCACGGGGCATGCTATCCCGTTCCCGGGGCATGAAACCCCATGGCTGGAAATGATTTTCTTTGGGGCATGCTACCCCGAGGGGTATGTAATGCCTCGAGAATTGACTGATGGCTGATGGGAAAAGGTATGTGGTGCCATGGGAGGGATGAGATGATTCCCGTAGTCTAACCCGGAAATGAGAGAAAACATGAGTCCCCACGGGAGGATGACAAATCCGGAACCAAACCCATGTCCCCATGGGAGGACCAGAAATCCCGAAACAAACTCGAGTCCCCATGGGAGGACGACAAATCCCGAACCAAACCCGAGTACCCTAAGGGAGGACGATAGTATCCCTAGTAAGTGAGGATGAGATGATTCCTTGTTAGCGACCTGGTAGGTGAGATGATCCTACCAAACCAAACACTGAGTACCCCACGGGAGGATGATACTATTCCAAGTTAGTAAGGATGAGATGATTCCTTGTTAGCAATCTGGTAGATGAGATGATTCTACCAAACCCAAATCAAACACCTGAGTAATTCGAATGACAAATCGGTTTATTCTTCTTTCTCAACGGCTAGTTGTTGTTTGTAGCCCATGGGAGGACGGTAATATCCTTAGTCAGCTGGGATGAGATGACTTTTGGCTGATGACCATCAAACAAGCCCGAGTCCCTATAGGAGGACGATAAAATTCTTAGTTAGCCCTAGATGAGATGATTCTTGGCCAAACGAAAACCAACCTCGTGTCCCCTACAGAGGACGATAAATCCTTGAAAAAACGGGATGAGATGATTCCCGACCCATGGCTCATACATAATCAGCATCAGCATCAGCACCTACTCCGTCAAATTTGGGTATTCTTCTGTCGTTGTTTTGTCTTCAGTTCCAGAAGGCTCATCAACGAGGGACAACTGTGAACACTTAAAATTTGATCCACTGATACTTTATTGAATTATGAATATGTCATTGTCTATGGATTGATGAGATGATTCGATCCTTAGGTGAAATGTGTTTGTAATTCAATAGAGTATTAATACTTTATTAATTCGGAATTTTTGGTACATTTAACTTGGAATTATTGAGATGATTTAATTTTGAGTTTGGTGTATTTAAAGATTTGAAATTAATAAAATGTGGGTATTAATAAAATGTGGGTATTTAATTATTTAGATTAGTGTCACGTTTCACCCCTGTGTTGCCTCCTCAAATTAAAATTCATCCTTGTGTTGAGTTTTGATTGGTTTTGATCCCTCAGTTGGCCAAAATTTTAAGGTTTTAGTCCCTTTTACCGATTCTACCCCTAAATTCACCACTTTACAGTTCAAACTAGTTTACCCACCCAAAATTCGACCCAACTAACCGACTCAACCCGGAAGCCTATTTAAAAACCTCCAATAAACAAATAACTCTACCTCCCAACAGCAAAAATTTTAAAATAATAAAAAAATACAAATTATTTTTTAAAAATTTTTAAAAAATTTAAAAATCATAAATCAAATTATTTTTTAATTTTAAAAATTTAAAAATTTAAACCTTTCTTTTCTACATATTTTTTCTTTTCCCTTTTTTTTTTCTTTCTTCTTCTTGTCTTCCTCCTCCTTTCCCCTAAACACCAAAAACTTAAAAATTATAAAAAATACAAATTAATTTAAAAAAATTAAAAATCATAATTTAAATTATTTTTTAATTTAAAAATTTGAAAATTTAGATTTTTTATCTACTTTTGTTCTTTTTTTATTTTTTCCCTCCTCTCTTTCTCCACACATCCAAAAAAATTTTGAATTTTTTTTTGTACTTTTTTTAATGATTTCCAAAATTTTGATATTGAGAGGTAGAGTTATATTTTTGTTGGAGATTTTTTAATGGGGTTCTGGGTTGGGTCGGTTAGTTGGGTCGAATTTTGGGTGGGCAAATTGGTTTGAATAGTAAAGTGCTGAATTTAGGGGTAAAATCGGTAAAAAGGACTAAAACCTTAAAAAATTGACCAACTGAGGGATCAAAACCAATCAAAACTCAACACAATGATGAATTTCAATTCGAGGGGGCAACACAGGGATGAAACGTGACATTAATCCTTAATTATTTTAGGCCTTTTAATTATTTTTGGACCCAATTGAGATGATTTTGGGTATTTAAATGAGTTAAGGGCTTAGACCAATTAAATATGGATCCTCCAGCAACATTGGCTCGTCAAGAACACTGAGCTTAGTGGCCTTTTAGTCTGAATTTCGTCCAAAAATTCGGATTAAAATAATTCCTTATTTGTTTTTGGTGTTTATGGTATGTAGAGTGGAGTGAGGAGGAGGAAAACTAAATTAAGAATAAGGGTGTGGGTAGGCTATAAGTTAGGAGGTTCTCTGGAGCTGAAAACAGGGAAAAAACCATTTAGGAAGGGCGTGGGAATCAAGCTGGGCCGGAGTAATGAGAATCAGAACCAGAAAAGAAAAGAACGGGAAAGGAAACAGGTGCCGACGGACATGGCGATATGAGTGCCAGCGCCTGGCGGGCTTGGAGAGATGACTGCCAGCACGTGGCGGACATCACGAGATGACCGCTGGTGCTTGGCGGGCTTCGCTCCCAGTTTTGGCAGTTTTCCAATCTTTTCCTTTTTGCTTGATGCAGAGTATCTACCATTGGTTCTAGAGTTTCAATTCTGACCCTTAGATCAACACATGTCCAGACCCCCCAAAGCACTATAAATAGGATCCCCATTCACACTCAATACTCACCAATTCTCTCCCTTCTCCCTCTTTACACACGTAAGGTAGGTGCTTGGGAAATTTCCCTATTTCCAAGCTTAGGAACCCTTTTAAGGGTTAAACTTTTGGAAGAAATTCATGTAGAGGAGTAGCAAGGAGTCAATAGCAGCAGGAGGCGAAGAAGAGAAGAGGAAGGAGGCAGATTTGAACAAACCGTTGGAAGAAAAGTGCTAAACCCGAGAGGAAGGTTCCAGTGAAGGCAGTCTCACTATTTTGGCAATATCTTGAGCTTTAGACGTCGATTTGTTGCAATCTTGGTGTCCTTGGAAAGCTAAGAAGTAGCTCTACAACTTTGCTATTCAGGTAGACACCAGTTCGGCGTCCTTCTATCCCGAATTCCTTGTTGAATTTCTGCTAAAATTGTGTTACGAACTGGTAAGCGCACGGGAGCTATAGGAGGGCTTGAAGAGGTAAACCGTTCTAATTTTCTTGGTTGTATGCTGCAGTGACTTGATGATGCTAATGGTGTGATTGTAGGTGATGCATGCTAAGAACTACATGAGCTTTGAACCCATGATAGGGGGTACGTAGGCAGTTTTTGGTGGTTTGAAACGCAAGCTCAATTATTTATGTATTTCTATTTTGTCGTTGTTTTATTTTCGTTTTGTGTTGTTTGTGCCTGGCATGCTTTGATCCTTAATTGTACATGATCTCGCCCCAACGTGGATGGGTTCCTAACACCTTTCCATCCGTGACAAACCCCCAGGTCCATGTCTTTGGTTCGCTATCGGTTGCCTTATGGAGTCAATAGTTGCCTAAGGAAGGTTTTTCCTTGAGTTTTGCCCTTCAATAAAATTCAAGTGGCGACTCCAAAGACATGGATGACGGTTAAGAAGAAGGTGTTGAATACGCTCAATGCAATTTGGGTCGGGTATTAACAATACCCTGAGCTTCTCATAGACTATGAATCAATAAGTGGTACGTCCATTTGGGTGTTTATTGTTGTGAATTCAACTAATTCTAGGTAGAGGGCCCTTTTCATTTCCCATACCTAAAAAAAAAGAGATAATGAGTCAAATGGATCCCTTGGGCACCCAGAGTTTTTACACCAATCTTTTCCCCCTAACACCAGAGCAAGATGAGTGGAGACGACATTGCCATGCTAGATGCGGCCATGGAGTCTCTGTTGCAAGATCCAGTTGTGAGGGATGCACTAATGATGCTCAAACAAGGGATTGTGTCCCCTAGGAGTGATGGGGGACAAGCTTCAAAGCCAAGCACTGGAGGTGGAGATGAAGTGGTACAAGATGACAGTTTGATGGCGCGAGCACCTAAAGGAGATGAAGAAAGACTCAAGAGGATAAAAGAATTGTTGAAGACCATGAAGAGGAAGGAAGATGACTGGAATCTGGATCGTTTGTCCCTGTTCCCCGAAGCCCTGCTACCCAAAAAATTTAAGATGTCTAACATTGAGAAATTTAACAGAACGGGATGTCCCACAACCCACCTGAAGATCTATGTGAGGATCTGCAGCCTATGGGAATTGGATCTGAGCTAGTGGTTCAGTTATTCCAAAGAACGTTGTCAAGGCAGCTTTGAATTGGTTTATGACTTTAGACCAAACCAGAGTAAGCAAATGGGAAGATATTTGCAAGGAGTTTCTGGACCAATACAGTTATAACACTGAAGTGGATGTCACTAAAAGGGACCTGGAAACAACTAAGCAAGAGGACCAGGAAACCTTCTCAGCTTTCATTTTGAGATGGCGCAGCAAGACTTCCCCAATGATAAATAGGCCTATCGAGGAAGACCAGATACAGATGATCATTAAGAACCTTCGACCGGCTTATTATAATCGAATGGTTGGCAATTATTATGCCAATTTCAAACCACTTGTCGGGGCAGGGATGCAACTAGAAGATGCCATTAACTTGAGGAAGATCAAGATTCCAGCGGTCACTTCAGCATTTAGAAAAATTCCAAGTTCAGCCCTAGGGAAGAAGCTGGCTGGGGTAAATCAAGTGATCGCCCAAGTTGGATCAAAACCTAAAAATTTTGCTCCTTTGCCCATGTCTTTGGAAAAAAATGTTCAGGAAGTGTGTGGAGGAAGGCCTATTACAACCTTTTGAACCTAAGTCCGACTCATTTGTTAGGAGAAGTTCAAGCCAATAGTGTGAGTTCCACTAGATGATGGGGCACACCACCGATGAATGCCTCTGACTCCGCCACAAGATTCAGGATATGATGGAACGAAAGGAAATCATACTGCAAAACCAAAATGGTGCTAAAGGGGTAACTTCTACAGAATGGATGGATGACGAAGACTGCTTCATGCTCAGCATTGACCACGGAAAGGAAGAAGGAAGACTTGCAAGGATTGTTATCAGTGACACTATACGGAGAGGCCAAAATTGGGGATGGCACAAATCAAACATCACCCTCAAGATAGATGAAATGGAAGAAATCGACGTGAATCATTTTGTAGCCTCTGAGTCTGAGAGTGAGTCTGAAACAAATAGTGAACCTGGGGATGTAACCAAGGAATCCGATAATGATTCTTGTGACCTTAGCTTATCCTATTCTAAAACCACAAAAAATGATGATGTCTTTGTATCCCAAAGTAATCAAATGAGGCACTCTTTTGCTTACTTGGATGTGTTTCTGTGATGGTATTTATTGCATGCATGATATATGTAAATGTAATGAGATGAATGAACTCCCGGATTCTATCGAAACCAATATGGACACTAATATCGATCCAAAGATCACAAGGATTGTCACGGCTCTCAAAAGCTCAATTCAAGACGACCTGGCGGCTTTGATCAAAGAGTATGTAGACGTATTTGCATGGTCCTTTGAAGATATGAAACGACCGCATCCCAAAATCAAATATATAAAACATAAATAACCATGAAAAAACAAAAATGCCCTTCAGTCCAGGGACGCCAATCACTATGTAAAACATATCATCAAAATCTCAAAATAAGAAATTAAACATTGGGATGCTTAAAGACTCAAAAATAAATCGGCTTATCAAGCCACGTAAACACCGGCAAACCAACCAGAAAACAAGTGTCCAATCCAAAAACTACAAACAACATCCCGATAAGTTATGCAGCGGAAAATCAATAAAGAGTTCAGTGACAAATACAGACATATGAAGTGTCAACCTATGGATTCGTCCCTGAAGGAAAGTAGGCACAGTTACCTGAATGCGTCCCTAATCCACAATCAGTTAACCTGTGTAAAACATGTGAGGGAGTGAGACAAACCACTGTCTCACCACAAACAAATAAACTAGGATATACTAGTACAATCAACCAAGAATACATCAGTATCTGGCAATAACAGCCATAGTGCACAAACAAGACATAGTACAAAGCCAAGATCAGACTTTATTCCCACGCTTATCATTAATCAACTTATTATAGTTATGCTTAATTATATCATTAGCGTTAGATAATTTATTAGGGCACCTTCTACTGTGTACGTAGGGCGCGGTAGCGACTGGCCAGCTCCCCAGGGCTTATGCCCAACATAGAACATACATATATACATATATATATACATATATACATATATATATACATATATACATATATATATACATATACATACATATATATATATATACATATACATACATATATATATATANTATATATATATATATATATATATATATATATATATATATATATATATATATATATATATATATATATATATATATATATATATATATATATATATATATATATATATATATATATATATATATATATATATATATATATATATATATATATATATATATATATATATATATATATATATATATATATATATATATATGTCAATGGGTTATATATATGTTTAGTCCCTCTATTATATCAAATTGATAAGAATGGTCTCTTTATGCTAATTACGATTAATTAGGTCCCCCTACAGATTAACGAGTCAAAATATTTTTATAGAGTATTCTATCTCACACAATAACTAAAATTTTAAAAAGTTTGCTAGTTAAATTTTAGAATAGAAAAGGATATATGTAAATATTAAAATAAAAAGAGAAAGAATGTAGAATTAATATGAATTTTAAATAAAAAATTAATTATATAAAAAATAATAAAAATATGTTGATACAAAATTTTTATGGAAAAAGTAAAGGTTATAAATCAACAAATACTTATACTTAAGAAGTTAGCAAATAATAAAACCTATACACGAACGTTATATTGAATATACAAATAGTATACCAACTTAAAAATACAAAAACATCTATATGTGAAGAGAAGAAAATGAAAAGTTAAAAAATAATAAGAAATAAAATTAATTTTAAAAATTGAGCATGTCTCGTAAAAAAACACAAATAATATTATTTTTTTCTATCAAAAAATTAGTTAAAAATATAAACTAAATCGTAAATAATATGAAAGGGCTTAAATATATAATTGGTCCCCTTACTATATTAAATTGATTAATTACATCCCCCTACACTTTTAACATGATAAATTTGGTCCCCAGTATGGTTTAATCAACGATTAACTGACGTGGCAATAGCGGGACCCATATGTCAATTAAAAAATAATAAAAAATTATTTTTCTGACATGTGGGGCCCACATAGGTGCTTAAACAATGCCACAACAGCTAGTTACGAATTAAACCCGACTGGGGGACCAAATTTATCATTTTAGAAGAGTAAGGGGACCTAATTAATTATAATTAGCGTAAAAGGACGATTCTTATCAATTTGATATAGTAGAGGGACTAAACATATATATAACCCAAATATCAATACACCGGAATGGGTAAGTTTTGACAAAAGAAAACCACTAACAACCAAGTGGCCGACAGCTCTAGGAGGGGTGCTCTCCTCAAAGGAATATATAAACAGGAATCTTGCGGCACACCCGTCAGTCCCCAAGTCGCCAGCTTTGTGAAGGGTGCTCTCACCAAAAGAATAGGTAATAACAAATAACCAAGGGGTACACCCGACAATCCCCAAGGCGCCAGCTCTGTGAGGTGTTCTCTCACTAATATACTAATCGAGGGGTGTATCCGTCAATCCCCTCGTCGTCGTCTCTGTGAATACAACTCACTATAATAACAGGACCCGAGGGGTACCCTCTCTCACTCTCGGTGCTACCGGTCAACAGTCCCACAGTAGAACTTATGTTATTCTGAATCATATATTATCAATCATGCCTTAAGTAAGATGTGTTTCTCATAATGTGTATACAGGTGGTGTGCCACTAAAAAGATAGTCTCTAAATCGAGCTTAAGGCTCACATACTTGACAATATAGGACATGGTCGATGCATGCTAATTATGCGATTAGATCACTATATCGACATAAGCCCTCTAGCCCGATTATGTTTATTAATCGTGAGTTCTAGGCACGTCACTACAAGGATCAGGGTCTAAGCCCAAAGGTCTACTCTCACTCTTAGTCTACGACTCCTTCCTGTCACGGGCCAAAAGTTCACAGGCTTAAAGCCAAACTAAGTCCAAATATCAAATGGGGCCAAAGTCCACATCATCCTTGGGCCTAGAGCCCAAACCATCAAACCCACCACTAAATCCTCACAAGTCCTTGGCCTCAAGCCCACCTTTTTATGTCCAGAAGTTTGGGTCATATCATCCTATTACTGCGCCTGTGCCCGATTTTGTCTAACTCTCATTTAAAAATTTTTACCCGAGCCCGAGCTATCCATTCTAGAGGTTCTACCCGCATCGGACAAACGGGCCACGCCTCTCATTTCTCCTAACACGGCTTTCCACTAATCCCGATATCACGACACTCACGTTCATAGACGTTTATCTTAATACATGCCATATAATCAAAATACAAATGCATGACTTCATCAAGTAATACCCTGATGTGCCGGAGAAAAACATTGTTCCGCCAAACCCATGCCAACTTGCCAGAACTGTGACTAGAACGCCAGAACAGGAACCCGCTCGCTGGAAAGCTCGCAGCAGCCCAGAACCGCACCTCCAAAAGACTGTCAGCTCCAAAAAATGCAAACACTAACGTTCAATCCATCAATTGCAGCAACCATTGAGCACCAAACCGCTAAAACCAAACAATGGAATCGGAAACTTACCAAATAAACTAAATCCACAGTACAGGTACTAAATCCGAACTCTGGCACCTCAAGCTGAGTCTATGGAGCCTCCAATCGAGCCCAGCACCTTACTGCCTGGAGGAAGCCCCGTACCAACAACACGACCATCAACAACAGCCACGCACTCGCTGCCGTGAACCACCGAGCGCCAACTCAACTGGACGGTCGGCCCACCAACAACCCAAAACGATCCCAAACTGCCACCATCCTCAACCAATCAACCACAAAAGCACACCCAACACGCCCCGACGCCACAACCACAAACCCGAATCGAGATTATTCACACAACCCGAGCAAAGTAGAGAAAACAGGAAAGAGGAAGGGAGGAAAGTAGGCTGGTCTTACCAGGCGACGGCGGCGCGAATGACAACCGTGATAACTCCCCGACACAGCCATGCACAGCTCGAATCAAGAGGCTCTAATACCCATCGCGCTCGCGTCCACAGCCGTCTCTTCTCCTCTCAACGCATTGGAGAGTGACGGCGGCTCTTTGGTCGTGTGTGTGTAAACTTAAAGAAAGAAAGAGAGGAGAGAAGATGATGGCCGCGATGACCTGGTGTCTCAACGACAGCGACACGAAGATGGGGAGGAACAAGGAGAAGTAGGGCGGCGGTTGTGAGGAAAAAGTGAGGAAGAGATAGAAAGAAAAGGGAAAGTGGAGAATAAGGTAGCCGAATCGTGAGGAGAAGAGGAAGTGGGGAGAAGATAGGAGAGAGAGAAAATGAGGGGTTTTATATCCTAGGGTTAGGGTTTGATACGGCCTTGGTCAAAACATAGGCCAAGCGTGAGTTTTATGTAGTGGACTCGCCAAAACTACGTAGTATCAGTCCATACTACGTAAAATTCCAAACAAAAAGCCGAGATAGGATTAGTCCAACGTGAAAGCAACATTCCTAAGGAAGTAAAAATATTTTTCTTGACTTTAAATTTCCTAGAATTTCCTTGAGGACAAATTTGGAAATTAAATTCCAAAAATTTCGAAAATTCCATAGAAATTAATTGGGAAAAATCGGGCGTTACAGTTCTACCCCACTTAGCAAAATTTCGTTCTCGAAATTTCGAGACAAGAGACAGAACAGATGTGAACGCTGCTCTACATGGGACTCAAACTCCCAAGTAGCGTCATCCATGGTATGACAGCTCCATCGAAGCAAAACCATAAGAATAATACGTCTCGCTAACTGCCGTACTTCCCGAGCTGGAATCTCAACCGGCTCCCCAACATAGGTCAAATCATCAGACCTCCTCCTCTATCGGGAATACAACATGACACAGAACAGATCGATAACAACTCATCGTTGAGGCCTGGAATACATCGTGTACGCGAGACAGATCCTCCGAAACGTCAACAGTCTACCAGCAGATCAACCCACACACTGATCTCATATAGATCAATATAAAAAAGGGCTCAACCTGCCCTACCTCCCAAACCGGATAACACCTATCCAGGGAGCAACAGCGAGGAAAGTCCCATCACCTACACTGGACTCAACCTCACGATGACGCATATCAGCAAACCCTTGCTGTAGGTCTTAAGCAACTATCATGCACTGCTCGACCACCCCGATCTGATCAACCATCCCCTAAACCAGGTCCGAACCAATCACCTGTCTCAAACCTACCTTATCTTGTTAGATCGAACTACAACATTTTCCCCGGATAAAGCCTCTTAATGCTCCATGCCAAAACTAGGACAGTAATCGTTGTTGTAAAAAACAGCACCAAAGACAACTAATACAATAGCACCAATGATGTAGTACATGCCAGCTCAAACTTCCCGTCCAATTCCTGAAAAGAACACTCCGACTGTCCATCAGTCTGCGGAAGAACAACAACACCGATATTCAGCTTAGTACCCAAAGGTGACGGCAACCTTTCCAAAAATGGAAAGTAAACCAAGGTTCTTCGTCCGTCATATTGTATGGGAAAGGACCTAACTTGGTCAACCTATCGTCAACGTCCCAATTGGCATCATGGCGACTCCGGGTCCTCACTAACCCAATCGCAAAGTCCATCGTCATACTTTCTCACATCCTTTGCGAAAAATTCAAAGATCTCAACTTGCCGGCAGGAGCCTGATGCTCGGCTTCCACCTGCTGACAAGTCATGCAACAAGCCACAAATTCCGCAACTCCTCCTTCATAAAAGACTATAATAGTGACTCTTCAGATTCAAGCACATCTTTGCGCTACCTGGATGCATGGCTTAGGGCACGTTCTGCGCCTTATCCATAATCCACCTCCACAGGTCATCCACATCCAGAACACAAAGACGATCACAAGACATCAAAGCATCATCCTCCCAGATATAAAAACTAGCACTCCCTCCACTGAGGGACTCTTCCCGCAACTCTGCTAGATGATACTCAAAGCGTCTGCAACCGCATTAGCCTTTCCCGGATGATACTCAATAGTACAATCATAATCCTTCGGAAGCTCGATCCACCGTCTCTGCCTCATGTTGAGCTCCTTCTGGATCATGATGTACTTCAAGCTCTTGTGATCCATGAAAATCCGACACTTCTCGAAAAATAGATGGTGTCTCAAGATTTTTCAATGCAAATACCACTGCAGCTAACTCCAGATCATGGGTCGAATAATTCTTCTCACGAGTCCTCAGGTGTCTAGAAGCATAAGCTATCACCCGAACTTCCTGCATCAGCACACAGCCCAAACCCAAACTAGAAACATCACTAAACACCATATAGTCCACACCAGGTCATTGGTGCAGAAGTCAAACGACTCTTCAGCTCCTCAAAACTCTACTGGCAATGATCATCCCACACATAAGAGCAATCTTTCCTCAATAGCTTAGTAATGGGACCCGCTATCAAGGAAAAACCCTCAATGAACCTGCGACAGTAACCAGCTAGTACAAGAAAACTTCGCATCTCAGATGCATTTTTCGGTGGTTCCCACTCCATAACCGCCTTAACCTTGGCCCAGTCCATCTTGATTCCATCTCCAGACACTTTATGCTCGAGAAAGGCAACATCATCCAACCAAAACTCTCACTTGCTGAGTTTGGCATCAACTATTTTTCCCCGCAGCCTCTGCAACACCTGTCTCAAAAGCTGCTCAGGCTCGGCCTTACTCCTCGAGTAGACCAGAATATCATCAAAGAAAGCAACCACAAAGCGGTCCAAAAACTCATGGAAAACCCCATGCATCACACGCTTGAAAATCTGTAGAAGCTTTGTCAACTCGAACGGAACAACAATAAACTCGTAGAAACCATACCGAGCGTGGACAATGTTTGAGGACACCCTCTAACTAATTGAATGAGTCTACAATCTGGGTAATTGATACTCGTTCAACAGTCTGTAGTGAACACACCTCTGCGTGTCTTTCCTTCAACAAACAAAACCGGTGCGAATACGGCGAGATACTCGGTTTTAAAGAAACCTTTATCCAACAACCATAGTTGTTTCACCAATCCCTGATGTTCGGTCGAAGCCATCCCTAGGGCGGTAAGGAGATAAAAGCAACTCTCGGACAATCTGATTATGCTATAAATCCGGCATTGGTACCAAAGAATTTGCCACCTATGCAAGGGAAACGTCACACCCATCCCGAATCATCCAGAAAGCCTCGATAGGCGAGATACCACAAGCTGGCAGAGCTCTCCACTCGCCAACGAACTCCAACCTTTGCTCCATCAGAGAAGGCAAGAACACTTCCTTGGCCAGACCATCCCCCACTGGCTGGGGACGGTAACCAATCCATGCCCAATATCACGTCGATCACACCCGAGTCCATCATAGCGAAATCAGAAAGAAAACTGATGCACCGCTCTATCGACATCCCAACTTTACAAACCTGAACAATGACTATAACCTCACCAGAGACCTCAAGAGTCATAAAAACATCCTTTTGGTGCTAACAACCACACCGGCACAACAACCACATTAAACATCGTTATCTGATTCCAAAACTAGATGAGACACAACCACGTAGCTCATCATCAACGCTACCCCAACCGGGTATTAAAACCCGGTAACACCATATTTTAACGGTCCAATCTGGAGTGACACCGTTGCAACAACACATCACATGAACGACAAGGCATGAAGAGCGATGTGTCCATCCCGCTGAGGAAACCACCTTCACATAGTGCATGAAGACTGTCTTGAACTTATCCCGAGAATATAGAGTGACAGCATCAATGTCAACAACACAGTGATTCATTGACCATGCCGGTAAATCACTCGCAATACTAGTTAGCCCTTCAAGACCTTAGGAGGTACAAACCATTGATACAACAAAGAGAATTACAAGCCGAAGCTTAAAGGTGTATGTATATTCTAGGAAACAGTGGTCACACCACTTAAGCCTACATCGACAACAAAGGTCGAAAATGTTGTTTCCGGTCATTCCGACCCTTAACATATAAGTACTGGCCTATCGGATCCATATCGACACCTATATGAATGCAAACTTGTCACAAAACAGCTTTTAATACAACAAAAAATAAGGAACAGCCTAATGCACAAACAAATCACAACAAGACACTAGTTAAAAACCAAGGATCTAATGCCTGCTCCGCTACCAAGCTGAAACGACCACATCCCAAAACCAAATATATAAAACATAAATAATCATAAAAAGGCAAAAATGCCCTTAAGTCCAGGGACGCCAATCACTATGTAAAACATATCATCAAAATCTCAAAATAACAAACTAAACATCGGGATGCTTAAAGACTCAAAAATAAATCGGGCTTATCAAGCCATGTAAACACCGGCAAACCAACCGGAAAACAAGTGTCCAATCCAAACAACATCCCGATAAGTTATGCAGCGGAAAATCAATAACGAGTTCTGTGACAAAACAGACATATGAAGTGTCAACCTATGGATCCGACCCCGAAGAAAAGTAGGCGCAGTTACCTAAATGCGTCCCTGATCCACGATCAGTTAACCTGTGTAAAAACTGTGAGGGAGTGAGACCAACCACTGTCTCACTACAAACAAATAAACCAGGATATACTAGTACAATCAACCACGAATACATCAGTGTCTGGCAATAACAGCCATAGTACACAAACAAGACACAGTGCACAATACAAAGTCAAGATCAAACTTTATTCCCATGCTTATCATTAATCAACTTATTATAGTTATGCTTAATTATATCATTAGCGTGGATAATTTATTAGGGCCCTCTAGTGTGTGCATCAGGCACGGTAGCGACTGGCCAGCTCCCTAGGGCGTATGCCCAACATAAAATATATATATGTATATATATATATATATATATCAATACACCGGAATGGGTAAGTTCCGACAAAAGAAAACCACTAACAACCAAGTGGCTGACAGCTCTAGGAGGGGTGCTCTCCTCAAAGGAATATATAAACAAGAATCTTGGGGCACACCCGTCAGTCCCCAAGTCGCAAGCTCTGTAAGGGGTGCTCTCACCAAAAGAATAGGTAATAACAAATAACCAAGGGGTACACCCGACAATTCCAAAGGCGCCAGCTCTGTGAGGGGTACTCTCACTAATATACTAACCGAGGGGCATACCCGTCAATCCCCTCATCGCCGTCTCTGTGAATACAACTCACTATTATAACAGCACCCGAGGGGTACCCTCTCTCCCTCTCGGTGCTACCGGTCAACAGCCCCACAATAGAACTTATGTTATTCCGAATCATATATTATCAGTTATGCATTAAGTAAGAAGTGTTTCTCAAAATGTGTATACAGGTGGTGTGCCACCAAAGATTGTCTCTAAATAGAGCTTAAGGCTCACATACTTGACAACATAGGACATGGTCGATACATAGTCATTATGCGATTAGATCACTATATCGACTTAAGCCCTCTAGCCCGATTATGTTTATTAATCGTGAGTTCTAGGCACGTCACTACAAGGGTCAGGGTCTAAGCCCAAAGGTCTACTCTCACTCCCTGTCTACAACTCCTTCGTGTCACGTGCCAAAAGTTCATAGGCTTAAAGCCCAACTATGTCCAAATATCAAATGGGGCCAAAGTCCACATCATCCTTGGGCCTAAAGCCCAAACCATCAAACCCACTACTAAATCCTCACAAGTCCTTGTGCTCAAGCCCACTTATTTTAAGTCCAAAAGTTTGGGTCATATCATCCTATTACTGGGCCTGTGCCCGATTTTGTCTTACTCACGTTTAAAAGTTTTTACCCGAGCCCGAGCTATCCGTTCTAGAGGTTCTACCCGCATCGAACAAACGGGCCACGCCTCTCATTTCTACAAACATGGCTTTCCACTAATCCTGATATAACGATACTTACGTTCATAGACGTTTGTCTTAATACATGCCATATAATCAAAATAAAAATGCATGACTTCATCGGCAGTAATACCGTGATATGTCAGAGAAAAACATTGTTCCGCCAAACCCATGCCAACTCGCTGGAACAGTGAATAGATCACCGGAACAGAAACCCGCTCGCTGGAAAGCTCGCAGCAGCCCGGAACCGCACCTCCAAAAGACTGCCAACTCCAAAAAATGCAAACACTAACGTTCAATCCATCAATTGCAACAACTATAGAGCATCAAACCACTAAAACCAAACAATGGAATTGGAAACTTACCAAATAAACTAAATCCACAGTACAGGTACTAAATCCGAACTCTGTCACCTCAAACTGAGTCTATAGAGCCTCCAATCGAGCCCAGCACCTAACTGCTCGGAGGAAGCCCGTACCAGCAACTCGACCATCAACAGCAGCCACGCACTTGCTGCCGTGAACCACCGAGCACCAACTCAACTGGACGGCCTGCTCACCAACAACCCAGAACGATCCCAAACTGCCACCATCCTCAATCAATCCAACACAAAAGCATACCCAACACTCCCCGACGCCACAACCACAAACCCGAATCAATATTAGTCACACAACCCGAGCAAAGAAGCGAACACAGGAATGAGGAAGGGAGGAAAGTTGGCTCGTCTTACCAAGCAACGGCGGCGCGAAAGACAACCACAATAACTCCCCTATACAGCCACGCATAGCTCAAATCGGTAGGCTCCAATACCAATCACGCTCTCCTCCATAGCCGTCTCTTCACCTCTCAATGCACTAGAGAGTGGCGGCGGCTCTTTGGTCGTGTGTGTGTATACTTAAAGGAAGAAAGAGAGGAGAGAAGATGAGCGGCGATGGTCTGGTGTCTCAACGACAGCGACACGAAGATTGGGAGGAACAAGGAGAAGTAGGGCGGCAGTTGTGAGGAATAAGTGAGGAAGAGATAGAAAGAAAAGGGAAAGTGGAGATGAAGGTAGCCGAATCGGGAGGAGAAGAGGAAATGGGGAGAAGATAGGAGGGAGAGAAAAAGAGGGGTTTTATATCCAAGGGTTAGGGTTTGATCTGGCCGGGACCAAAACGACGTCGTTTTGATCCTGGGCGCGGTCAACCCACTTCCCTTGGTCAAAACGTAGGCCAAGCGTGAGTTTTATGTAATGGACTCCCCAAAACTACGTAGTATCATTCCATACTACGTCAAACTCTGTGTTTCACACCGAAACACAAATAAAATTCCATACAAAAAGCCGAGATAGGAATAATCCAATGTAAAAAAGACATTCCCAGGGAAGTAAAAATATTTTCCATGACTTTAAATTTCCTAGAATTTCCTTGCGGACAAAATTTGGAAATTAAATTCCCAAAATTTCGAAAATTCCATAGAAATTACTTGGGAAAAATTGGGGAGTTTACAAAATATGCCGAGTAATGACCCATCCACTGCCCAACATCGAATTCCTCTCTTCCCTAATGCCAAACCTATGAAGCAGAAGGATCGCCGCCTCTGACCCCAGTGGGCCTTGAAAGAGAAAGGAGAAGTTAAAAAGCAGATCCGAGCAGGATTTCTGGAAGTAATTGAGTACCCTGAATGGTTAGCCAACATAGTGCCAGTCCCAAAGAAGGATGGAAAGGTGAGAATGTGTGTGGATTATCGAGACTTGAACAAGGCGTGTCCTAAGGATGAGTTCCCATTACCACATATTGATCTCTTGGTAGATGCAACGGTCGGGCATGCGCTATTATCAATCATGAAGAGGTTTCCGGGATACAACCAGGTAAAGATGGCACCAGAAGACAAGCATAAGATAGCCTTTCGAACGGAATGGGGGACATTTTGTTACAAGGTCATGCCCTTTGGATTAATCAACGCTAGAGCCACACACCAAAGGATGGCCACCACCCTTTTACATGACATGATGCACAAGGAAGTACAGGTCTGTGTCGAAGATATGATTGTAAAGTCGGAAACCCGGGAATCCTACGTGGCTACCTTAAGAAAGTTCTTTGAGAGATGTCGGGCATTCGGTATGAGGGTCAACCCCCAGAAGTGTGTTTTTGGTGTTCAGGCAGGGAAGCTGTTGGATTCCATGGTAAGCGAACGAGGCATAGAAGTGGACCGTTCTAAGATTAAAGCTATTTAAGAAATGCCATCCCCAAAGAGTGAGAAAGAAGTCCGAAGCTTCCTCGGGCGGATATAGTATGTCAGTCGCTTTATCGCCTAGCTCTCCAGCACTTGTGCACCCATCCACCGCTTAATTAAAAAGGTAGTCCTAGTTAAATGGGATGACAGGTGTCAGGATGCTTTTGAGCAAATCAAGAAGTATTTGTCCAACCCCCTAGTATTACAAACCCCCAGGCCAGGAAAACCCTTGTTGTTATATCTGACTGTCACAAAAGAAGCCATGGGTGCAATGTTGGCCTAATATCTGCCAGACTCTCGCACTGAGACCACCATCTATTACTTGAGCAAGAAATTCAATGGGTACGAATTGAATTACAACATGGTGGAAAAGACGTGTGGGGCTTTAACGTGGGCCTGTTAAAAGCTCCGGCATTACTTCATTACCTTCGAGGTCTTGCTCATTTCCCAAATGGATCCTATCAAGTACTTAATGAAAAGACCAGTACTGAGCAACCACACAAGTAGGTGGGTGGCAATCCTATCACAATTCAATTTTCGGTTTATTTCACAAAAGGCCATCAAGGAAGCCGCTATAGCAGATTTCCTAGCTTCTCAGCCAGTAGGGAATGATGAGAGATTCGAGTGTCAATTCCCAGACGAAGAAATAATGAACTTGGAGACACCAACCTGGGAGATGCATTTTGACGGGGCATCTAACGCAAGTGACTTCAGGATTGGAGTAATTCTTATGTCTCCTGATGGGGTGACTTACCCAATTTCCTATAAACTGGAATTCAAGGCGACCAACATTGTGGCTGAATATGAAGCATGCACTATTGGTTTGGAGATAGCACTCAACATGGGAATCAAGCAGATGAGAGTATTTGGGGATTCGGCTTTGGTAATTTTCCAAGTAAAAGAAGAATGGAAGATCAAAGAAGAAAAGCTGGCACCTTACCACGATTACTTGTAGAC
The DNA here is from genome assembly GCA_028386065.3 of Turnera subulata. NCBI lineage: Eukaryota > Viridiplantae > Streptophyta > Magnoliopsida > Malpighiales > Passifloraceae > Turnera > Turnera subulata. The sequence continues at coordinate 73,471 of JAKUCV010003773.1, forward strand.
CCTAGCCTCCAAGTTCGAAGTGATTGATTTCCACTATGTACCAAGGAAAGACAATCAGTTCGCTAATGCATTAGCTACACTCTCTTCAATGATGGGAATGCCAAACAATGCCATTATCTAATAGTCCAAAGGAGAGAATGACCATCCTTTCATCGGAGAGAAGAGGTGAACGAATCCTGTTCCAAAGCTAGTTAAATGAGTTGAACCCCGACAAAACCTCCATCATGGCTCTCACTACCACGGAGATAGATCAACCATTACATAGCCAAATTGAGTGTGATGGTGACTTGGACGATTGGTATAAAGACATATTGGAGTACTTTAGGGGAGGGGCGTTCCCTAATGGAGTAACGGCTGGGGAGAAGAAGACTTTGAGGAGGTTGGCTGGGGGGTATGTCATATGCGCTGGGAGACTCTACAAAAGACATGCCACAGGGGTTCACCTATTATGCGTGAATACAAAGGAGGCAGAACGGATCATGAAGAAAGTCCATGAAGGAGATTGATGCACATGAAATGTGCATGGTTTTAGGCATGATTTTAGATGTATTTACTCTCAACTTATCGTGACTATATGCCTTACTTTGCATTATTTCATCATATTACCTTAAATCCCATCCCTTACTGTATGATTAGTGATTCCAGATGTATTTTGAAGGATTTTCGAGATTTTATTGGAGAATTCGAATAAACAGCATTTGGCACAGCATGAGCCTGTTTTAAGCCTGTTGTTCATTGCAGAATCAGTAATAGGCCACGAATCCCCCTCCAATCACAAGTTATCCACTAGATTTCACCACCCTTGCCTAGATCCACAAAGCCATAATGCCACCTCACCAATCGCAAAAGGACCTGAATTCAATTGCAGAGAAGAATCGAGAAGGATTGCACATAGGCCCACCATAGGCCACAGATGACCAGAAACGCAAAAAATGAATTTAAAACTCAGCCACTTGCAGAGCTTCACCACTTGCAAAACTTTCAACTCTGCAATCATAACCTGAACGTTTCAGAAGACTTTAGGCATGGGAAAGAGGGGATAATCATTACACCCAAAGAATATTGCAATTAAAGAAGTATTATCCTCCCCAAAAGTCTGCAGATCTGAATATTGCAATTAAAGAAGCTTTTGCTGCAGAAATCGTGTTACCCCTAGCCTCCCAGTTGTTCCCAACTCGATGCTTCTCTTTGTTTTTGTTATTTCTGTAACTTTGTGTTAGTGATATGCCCAAAAGCCAAATCAATGGATGATTGTATGAGTCATGTATATACATTGAGGTTATTTCAATAAATATGATTATGAGATAATCGCTTGCACACATTTATAACCCTAGAATACTTTGTATTCTTAAAATGTCCCTAGTCGATTATTATTATGGATGGGTTGTAATAATAAATTAAGACTAGCGTGTGTTGAGAATTATATGAGATATTAATTCTACATACGGGTACAAGTTAGAGAACTTGTAGACTGGACCGACCCACATAAGAACCCTACATGGAACGTTATATGATTGTCATTAGTGGTTCTTATATGTATTATCCTTAGACCTGAGATCATCAAGGTTCCCAACATGTGAGTCATATACTTTGATATTATTCCTAGTCATCCGTAACTGGGTGGACTTAAGGGTAATCATTAGGTATATGATAAATGTGTAGTGGGTTTTGGTTGATCAAGAAGGGATTCGTCTGACCCATATAACTGGTATATTATCAGATGGGCTTCTTGATAGAGTTGAACTGTTAAATGCATGGCCATGCTCGGATTATATGATATGGTGATATCATTAGTATCTGTTATACACAGTTAACTTGGGGATCAAGAAACTAAGAATAAACATATACGAGATTGACGTTTTCCATGTCTCGGTTTAATCTTGATAATGGGACAAAAGGACGATGACATGTTCCGAGGCATATAGAATCAGTACTGTTCTTGTCGTTCGGGTAGCAATGATGTGTTGCTAGATGCCGCTCTTTGCTTATAATTGTAAAATGAGATTTTACAATTATTTCCGGACGTTACAAATGTCTACAGGGTCACACACATTGAACCGTTGATTCGAGCAGGTGGTTGAACCATGGTTGGACCGTGGTTGAACCGATTTGTGGTTGGACCGTGGTTGAACCAGGATCGTTTTGGTTCACTAATTATCTGAATTATTGAACCAGGTTTAGTGCTGTGTTGTGTTGATGTGTGATAATGCATTAGTGGTAGACAAAAGATGGTGAGTGTCATTATCATGCTACCTTTGGGCCATAGTGTTGGCCATTAGTCTAATTAACTAATGCATTGTGTGTTAGTGTGATCAAGTGTGGAGTGATCGTTTTTTCAGACTTGAGAGCTTTAGCTTAACACCATGCTACACACCAGAAAACTTGAGTAAGACTTGAGTTTATAGACACACACTCTCCTCTTCTTCTTTGGGAAAGAATGAAGAACACCAAAACACCACAAGTTCAAGCTCCGAATTCCGCAGCTAGCACCGCGTCTCGGGAGCGCTCGGGTTGGAGATCTTGTGACGGTTTCCGGCTGGACATCATGGTTCGTGTGGATACCGTAGAGGAGCAGGACATTCTTCCGGCTCTAGCTGATTCGGTTCTTCAGTTAGGTGAAAGATCCTAACTGTTTCAGGTATGATCGATTTTGTTGTTCGGTTTGGTTACTTCACTTGGATCCTCCAAAGTTTCCGAGTCTTTCCGCTGCACTTGACAGTCAGGTTTGCATGCCCGGATACTTACACTTTGAGCATGCACTGAACAACCTCTCTTAGGTTGAAGGGGAGAACTTGTCTTTGATTTTATTGTAATAAATTACTCATCTTATGCTCTAAACCCATTTTTCTTGTTTTGGTTGTTGCACACTTGATACATGTTTGAGTTCTGGACAAACCCTTGCATGATGATAGGTAGCTAGGTGAAGGACCGAAAGGAAAATCCATAATTATTGGAACAACAACAACCATCCCTTAGTTTCTGGCTATTGACAGAGGTTAGGAATTAATTGAGGTATTAACCCCAACACCCAATCTTAATCCCCTTGGTTTGACCGATGCAAAAGCATTAGGATGAGTGAGAATCATGGGAGGAACCTGTGAGTGAAAACAAGTGGGTTCAGTATAGGTTGAGAGCGCCCGCAAGAACTGATCTGTGTAATTGACTTTGTGTTCTCGACAGGCCCAGCCACAGGCTCAGCACTGGCTCAGCCTGTTGCGGCACAATCAAGAAGAATGACACCACTTTTAATCTGATTCTTGATTGATTATTTAGTAGCCTATTTTTAATCTAGTAGCAGCTTGGTGAAGGACCGAAAGGAGAAGCCAAGTGTGCTAGACCAACAATAGTCAGCCTTCACTCCCTAGCCGTTAGAAAGAAGATAGGGAGAGACTGTGGGAAAACATGCCCCAACACCAAACTTCACCTCTAAGTGGACGTCTATTCTAGTGACTGGGGATAGACGGAAGCTTAGGGAACTATCAATAAGATCGAAAGCCGTTGGTAGTACATTAGGTTGGGAGCCCCTTCAAGACATCTTATTAAACACATGCAGTCAAACAGGCTCAGCCTGTTGTGAGGCTGTTGAGCAATTTAAAGCACGAAACTGGACATGTGAACCTCGGACACCTAAGACTTCACTTAATCTGATCTGTTCCTATTTCAACACAATTCTTACTTTTATTTTCTTGCTTATTTTATATTTCAATAGCATTCACCCAAAATTCATGCCTTGTTTGTTTAAGCCTAATTTGTTTATTTGAAGGTAATAGGCTCAACCCAGTCCATGTGGATACGACCTTGATAGTACTACAACAACCCTGTGCACTTGCAGGAACCCTATTAGAGATGAGGGCCCGCACATGGGAGGAGACATGTTGGATCGAAAAATATTGCGACTTGGATACTTTTGGTCAACAATGGAGGTCGACTGTGCAAAATTTGTGAAGTGTTGATGCCAAGTCCATGGGAAATTACAGCAAAGACCACCACTACCAATGACACCCATGTCTTCACCTTGGCCGTTCTCAACATGGGGTATTACCGTTATTGGAAAAATAACCCCGAAAACTACAAATGGGCACCAGTACATATTGGTGGCTATTGATTACTTTACCAAGTGGGTAGAAGCTGAGTCGTACGCCGTAGTCATGCCTAAGAAGGTGGTCAAGTTTGTCCGCAACAACACTGTCTATCGTTGTGGCATCCCACATGAGTTAATATCGGGTAACGGTTCACATTTTAAAGCTGATGTTGAGAGATTATGTCGGAAATTTGGGATCAAGCATCACAAGTCTTCACCCTATCGACCACAACCCAATGGTGCAGTTGAAGACGCCAATAAGAATATGAAGGCTATCCTGGGAAAGATGATATCTACACACAGAGAATGGGCAGAAAAATTGGCATTGGCTCTATGGGGATACCGAACCTCCATTAGATCTTCCATAGGTGCAACTCTATACTCCTTGGTATATGGCATGGAAGCCGTACTACCCGTAGAACTTGAAGTGCAATCATTGAGAGTAGCCGGGGAAAGCGAGCTCCCTGAAACATAATGGGTGCAAGAAAGGCTTGATCAATTGGCATTAATAGATGAAAAGAGGCTATCAGCCTTATATCACGTGCAAGGGTATCAAAGAAGGGTAGCTCGAGCTTTCAACAGAAGAGTCAAGAAGAGAGGATTAAGAGAATGGGATCTGGTGCTAAAAGAAGTGAGACAACCGGTGCATGACCCTAGGAGAAATCCTACCAAAGAGGGCAACAAGGGTTAGAAATTTGGATGGGAACGAGTTCCGAGAGCCAGTCAATTTAGATCAATTAAAGAAGTATTATGTATAATCTGAGTCGATGTAAAAAGAACTACGTGGACCTGATTCCATGCGCTTGAAAAAAGGAAAAGAAAAATAATATAAATGAGCCATGGATACATAGGAATCCCAACTTGGGTTCGGTCATTTTATTAATAAAAGATCAAAGATTGACGAGAAAGAAGGTGAGAGTTCATTCACTCGTTTATTTTGCATGCATTATACATGTCATAAATACCTATCTAAGTCAAACTTTTAAGCACGCTTAAGCGTCTTCCTCGTAATCGCTACGGGATTCAGGTTCTTGACGAATGTTCGATCCCAAGAGTCTATCTCTATAACCAGAGAGGATTCGTTCAGTGTCACCCACACTCCTCTTCAGCCACCTTTGGTAATTCACGGAGGAATAGGGATTGGCGATGTTACAAGTCTTCATCTTTGTAGGGAAACTCCAGTACCCCTGCAAGAGCTTTATAGTACAGCCATCCATTAACCTATCCAATGGCAGACGAGGAAGAGGAGGAATCCTCTGATCATGACCAAACTGTTTGACTACCCTAGATGGATAATAGAAGGTGGTCCGAAGAACCCTTGGAAGCACTACAACCCTTTGGCCAACTGTATGGACGACCATCTCCCGTATCCCAAACCAAGGGCAGTGCCACATGATTTGATATTCCTCCAAGTGCTTCATGAAAACCACCCACTCTTTGACAGATGAGGGGGTAAAGGGAGAGATCCTTCCCTGATATTCCACCGAAGTATACAAGCTAGACCTCGGAGAAGGGATCAATTTGAGGTGATCACACAGCCACATCTGCAAGAAAACGAATTCATGGGTTAAATAAGAAGAAGAAGAAGATGAATTCCCAAAGATGTACGAAAGCTAGAGATGATACCTGAAGTAGTAATGGGGAACCCATCAAGGGTTTATCGGGGTAAGCCGTCAGAGTGTTCAAACAAGCAAGAGTTTCACCTAGAACAGTAGTCACTATGCTATGACCGCTGAACAACTTGGCCACCAGTGTACTCATACTTAAAAAACAGGTACTGGAGCGACCAGTTAGCAAAAATTCACATACCATCACCAAAGCTAAGGCATGATCATGCCCATCTTTCCAAGAGGCGTCGTGCTCCAGGTACCCATGTAGCACAATGTCTACAGAATATTAATCGACTAGTGGTGACAGATTCATGTGCACATCCTTACCTAACAAGTATTTCATCTGTTCGTCGGTAATGGATAAGAAAGCACTAACCTCAGACTTAGTCGTTGCGGCAGGGGAAACCATGGCAACATCATCCTCCATCGGGGCTTGAAGAAGTGCACAAAATTCATCCACCAACGGGCAAAGTTCCATCATAGAGGGACCAAAACGAAACACACGGCGATCATAATCCCAGAACATAGCTGCACCACGAATTAGGTCCTCATCGATCTTCACTTTGGCTAAATTGAATAAAGCAGAAAGCCCTGGTAGTTTGAAGTCAAGACGACGCATTTGGGGAATAACCTCCATCCATTGGAGCACATTGGCGCAAAAATTCTCACTCATAATCGCTCTAAGTATGCTGGGAAGATGTTCTAACAAGTTATGAGAGTCTCTGGGTGTCCAAGGCATTATTTATACTGTTTCAGGGTTGGTGGAATTTATGAAAAACCTAAAGTCCGGGCCTAAAAACCGAAAAGGAAGAATCCAGGGGATCACGACTGCCACTGCCGGCGGTCATGTCATAAAGATTGTCGTTGCCACCGGTCATCCACCCACATGACCACCCGGTAGACAACACGGGCCCACCTACAAAATTTCGAAAAATTCAGAAAATTAGGGGAAAGAGAGAGAGAGGCTAGGGGAGAAAAAAATAAAAAGAAAAAGAAAAAAGAGAAGGTTACTCCCGTTTACTGGGATCAAACTGTTCACTGACATGAGGGGCACCTGTTGACTTTTACTCGAATTGGCAATAATAAATGATTTGTATGTGAACAATATCATGCGTGCATGACTTATCAGGCCTTAATGCATATTAAGGGCACGTCACCCCCACTCTCGATTCTCAGGGGCACGATAAGCCCATCCCTCATTTGATGACAGGTTAAAACACCAGACGATAATCGATAGAATAGGGGCACACTAAAACTCGTCTCTCAAATCATGGCATGATACTAGGGGCATCACACCCCACTTTTGGTTTGAATGTCTCAAGGGGCACGACACACCCTTGTCTCCTCCAAACCCAGTTAAAATAGGGGCACATGATCGGGAAAACCCAATCAACCAGCCATCTTTTTCCCAAACAAAACCTAGAAACATAGACATATCTAACCCAGAGACATGAGAAACACAGACATGAGAGGAGCCAATCTAGGAAACCTAGCCATGAGGGACCTAGTCTTTGCAACCTTGAGAGAACAAGCCAACCCAGTCAAATGCCAAAGACCCAATCTTTGCAAGACCCGAGAGATGAATGAACCCAGCCATGAGGGAATCCAGATATGAGAGAAAACCAATAAGCCAAGGACCCAGCTCTTGCAAACCGACCAGACACAAAGCCAAATGCCCAGCCCTTGCAATCTAGGAGAAGAGAGAAAACAAACCCAAAAGCCGAGGACCCGGTTCTCGCAACCCAAAGCCAAGAGCCCAGCTCTTGCGAACCTTGAGATAAGCCGACCTTGAGACACAGAAGACAGAAGCCGGGAATCCAGTTCTCGCAAACCATGAGATGAGGAAATCAAAATCAAAAGCCGTGTACCCAGTACCCGCAAAAACAAAAGCCGTGTGCCCAGCACCGGCAAAACCAAAAGCCGTGTACCCAGTATCCGCAGAAACAAAAGTCCTGTGCCCAGCACCCGCAAGATCAAAGTCGTGTACCCAGTACCCGCAAAACAAAAACCGTGTCCCCAGTACCCACAAAAACAAAATCCGTGTACCCAGTACCCGCAAAAACAAAAGCCGTGTACCCAGTACACGCAAGACGAAAGCCGTGTGCCCAGCACCCGCAAAACCAAAAGTCGTGTGCCCAGCACCCGCAAATCAAAAGCCGTGTACCCAGTACCCGCAAAACCAAAGGCAAGGAACCGATTCTCGCAAACCCCGGGATGAGATGATTCCCAAACCAAAATGTTGAATATCCAGTTGACAAAGATGAGATGATTCTTTTTCAACGACCCGATAGATGAGATGATTCTATCACCCCGGGATGAGATGATTCCCGAACACCATAAATCTAGGATGAGATGATTCCCAAATCAAAACCTAGTTGACAAAGATGAAATGATTATTTGCCAACGACCGGATAGATGAGATGATTCTATCACCTCGGGATGAGATGATTCCCAAAAACCATAAACTTGGGATGAGATGATTCCCACAAACCGAGGGCCAACCCCTCAAACCTTCGGGATGAGATGATTCCCGAAGCGGAGCATGGGATGTTCCAACCCTTGGCACACACCGCACACATCTATCATTCAAATTTGGTTGCTCATAGTCTTATGTCGTTTCGTCCCTAGTCTCTAAGGACTCATCAACGAGGGGCATCTGTAAACAACCAAATTTCACCCACGAATTTTCTACTAAAATTGGATTTTAAACATACTAGAACCTTTAATTAGTGAGATGATTCAATCCTAGGATTAAGACATGTCAAGAATTTAACTTAGTAGAAATAATATATTTTGATAATTTGGACCTTCATGTATTTGAACTCTAGGATTAATGAGATGATTTAATCTTAGAATAAAATATATAATAAGGTTTATTCAGGCTGGAATATATTTTAGTTGCTTGGGATTTTTGTTTATTTCTTAACCCAATTATATTAAGATGATTTATTCTTGTGTTAAGAATGAGTTTAAGGCCCAAGTTAACTCTCCAGAGTTTAATTAGCCCACTAACACATTTCTTGTAGGTGAATTCTAGCTCTGATTTTCGTGAAAAAGCAGAGTTAAATCATCTTTTAGTTAGATTTTGTGCTTTTGGCATGGTTTTGCCTAAAATGGGTGTTGATGTATAATCAATCAGTTATGGAATGATTTAGAGGAGTAATAATCAAGGAATGGAGTGATTCTGGGTTGATTAAGGGTTGATTACGTGGTAGGATCAAATCAGAGCTGAATTAGGGGGATTGGTGTTCGAAAAAGGAAAGAACGGGTGACACGCGGGGTGACCGCCGGTCATCTCGTGACGACCGTCGGGTGAGCATCCACACATGACCGCCGGCCCTGGCGGTCATCCAGTAGATGACCGCCGGCTATGGCGGTCATCAGTGCCCAGAATCCCTGATTTTCCCGATTTTTGTTTCTAAATCGATCCTACGCAGTTTTGGACCAAATTTTCGGGCATAATCTTCACCATTAAGCAGGTCCACTCCCCTAGGCTCCCTAGAACACTATAAATAGGACCCCTCACACACATTTTAAGGGACACACATTATTTTTCACATACACACCGATAAGCTTCTTGGAGAAACTCTACCTCTCTAAGTCTAGAAATCTTTTATAGGCAGAAACTCTGGTGGAATTTCGTGGGAAACATCAGTAGAAGTCCAGCAAGGAGGAATCAAGAAGTGGATCAACCATTGAGCTTAGAAGTGGCAAGAAGGTGGGTGTAGGACACAACTCAATTCGAGGAGCTAGAGGAGGGCTACAAGAGGTAACACTAATCCTTTCTTGTCTGATTTTGGCTGATTGTATGCTGATGCTTTTGATGATGTAAGTGGCGACATAATGCCATGGTTAGAACTACGTGGCTTTGACCCCGATCACTCGGGTACGTAGGTACTCTCGATTTTATAACGGGATGCAAGCCAAATCTTCTTCTTCTCCCGTTCTCTTTACTTTCCACACTTGCACACCTACACAAGGCACACTTGTACTTTGCAATTGCATAATGTTTCGACCTAACACGGATGGGTGCCTAACACCTTCCCATCCGTGACGAACCCCCGATCCCATGTCTTTGGTTTGCCATGGCCATGTTTCCTAAAGGGGTCATACAAAGGTTTTTTCTCAAATTTTCTCCTTAATAAAATTTGGGTGGCGTCTCCATTAACATGGGAATGACCCAAGGAAGAAGGTGAAAAGGAATAGGTGAATAGGCCAAGTGATTTTGGGTCGGGGTATTCACATACCTACTAGAAAGCTGAGAGATATCACGTGTTTCCGGTGCTTGGGTAAGGGACATTATGCCGCTCAGTGTCTAAACAAAAAGGTTATGGTGGCTATGGATAAAAAAGACTTCTATTATGAGGATGAGGATGAAGAAGACGGGCAAGATATGCCTGAGTTGGTGGATGCTGACATTGGGCCTTCTGCTTGTGAAAAGGAGGCAAGAAGATTGGAAGTCACTAGAAGATTGTTGAGCATGCAACCAAAGGAGGAAGCTGAGAAGAGAGAGGACATCTTTCACACTAGAAGAATTATTGAGGGGAATCCACATAGCATGATAATTGATGGAGTTGCACCAACGTGGCGAGTACAATGCTAGTGGAGAAGATGAAATTGAAGAGTCAACCGCATCCTAATCCATACAAACTACAATGGTTGAATGACACTGGAGATGTGAGAGTGACAAGATAGGTAGTTGTTTCATTCTCCATTAGAAGATACGCTGATGAGTTTTTGTGTGATGTTGTTCCTATGCAGGCATACCATATATTGTTGGGGAGGCCTTGGCAATTTGATAGAAAGGTGCTGTATAATGGATACAAGAACATATACTCTTTTATGTGGGGTGATAGGAAGGTAAATTTGGCATCATTGTCACCTACTGAAGTGTATGAGGATTAGTTGTATACGGAGAAAGGTGTGGATGCTTGGTTGAAGGAGAAGGAGGCTGCAAAAGCCGCACTGAGTGAGCAACAGAGGCAAGCCGAGGGCTTGGCAAAAAGAGAGGAGAAATTGAGTGAAAAGAAAGGGGGAGATGTCGACATGAGTGATAAAAAGAAAGAGGGAGTAGTCGACATCCCTAGAGTGAAAAAAGAGAGAAAGAGACAAAATTTCTATACAAGTGTGAGGGTGGTGTGGGTAGCTTGTGAGAGCAAACGAGGGTTACTATTGTTTTATTGTAATCAAACTTTGTTCTCTGACACTGACCTTAATCCCAATTTGCTTAGTTGTGTTGTTTTTGTCTTGCAGGCATATACTGATGTTTTTCCTGAGGAGTTGCCTAAAGAGATGCCACCTACTAGGGGAATTGAACATCAAATCGATTTCACACCTAGGGTGCAAATTCCAAACCGTCCAGCTTGTAGAGCCAATCCTGAGGAGACAAAGGAATTGCAAAGGCAAGTGGTTGATTTGCTGCAAAAGGGACATATCAGGGAGAGCTTGAGTCCTTGTGCTGTGCCAATCATTCTAGTTCCAAAGAAGGATAGAACATGGCGTATGTGTGTTGACTGTCGAGCAGTTAATAAGAATACAGTAAAGTATCGCCATCCCATACCTAGATTGGATGATATGCTAGATGAGTTGCATAGTGCATGTTTCTTTTAAAAGATTGATCTTATGAATGGTTACCACCAGATTAGATTGAAAATTGGAGATGAGTGGAAAACTGCTTTTAAAACTAAACATGGGTTATATGAATGGTTGGTTATGCCTTTTGGTTTGACTAATGCACCTAGTACTTTCTGTTAGTGTAATATGCCCAAAAGCCAATCATGGATGATTATTTGTAGTCATGTGTACGCATTAAGGTTATTCCAATAAGTATCGTTTACAAGATAAACGCTTGCACATACTTATAACCCTAGAATATTTCATATTCTTAAATTGTCCCTAGTCGATTATTATTATGGATGGGTTGTAATAATAAATTAAGACTAGCGTATGTTGAGAATTGCATATGTGATATGAATTCTACATACGGGTACAAGTTAGAGAACTTGTGGACTGGACCGACCCACATAAGAACGCTACATGGAACGTTATATGTTTTGTCGATAGCGGTTCTTATAATGTATTGTCCTTAGACCTGTGATCATCAAGGTTCCCAACATGTGAGTCATATGCTTTGATATTATTCCTGGTCATCCGTAACTGGATAGACGTAAGGGTAATCATTGGGTGTATAATGAGTGTGTAGTGGGTTTTGTATGATCCAGAGGGGATTCGTCCAACCCATATAACGGGTATATTATCGGAGTGTTTCTTGATAGAGTTGAACCGCATGGCCATGCTCGGATAATGATATATGATATCTTTGGTATCCGTTTTACCGGTTAACTCGAGGATCAAGAAACCGAGATTAAACATATGCGAGATTGACATATTCCATGTCTCGTGTTTAATCTTGATAATGGGACAAAGGGACGATGACATGTTCCGAGGCACGTGGAATCAGCATTGATCTTGTCGTTCGGGTGGCAATGATGTGATGCTAGACGCCGCTCTTTGCTTATAATTGTAAAATCAGATTTTACGATTATTGCCGAACGTACAAGTGCCTACAGGGTCACACACATATAGCCGTTGATTCGAGCAGGTGGTTGAACCGTGGTTGGACCATGGTTGAACCAAGGTGTGGTTGGACCGCGGTTGGACCGTGGTTGGACCAGGGTCGTTTTGAGCTGGTTTGGTTCAATTATTGTCAGAATAATTTAACCAAACTAGTGCTGTGATGAGTTGTGTGATAATGGATTAGTGGAGACATGTTTTGTGTGGAGACACAATCATATTGTCTAATGGTCCACCTTGTTGGCCATTAGCTCCCCTCCATTATGCATTCGTGTGGAGAGTAATCAGATTACTCTTGAGCCTCTTCCTCACTTGTTCTTGAGAGAATTTTCAGAGCTTGAGAAGAGTTCTTGAGTGGTCTGAAAATTGAGAGGAAAAACACATACCATTCTTGTGGGCTCAATTAAATCCTAGTTTATTTGGGTAGTCTGAAGTCGGCACCTAAAAATACTGTCTATTTGGGTTTTCTAAAGTCCACACCTAAAATAAAGGAAAAGATCAAATCCGATCTGAATTGGATTAGGGTGTAGCCGACCTAGGTTATTCAGGAGTAGTATAAATAGGATCTGTTTCTATGTTATTAAGGTTAGACGTTTTATGAATAAGAAAAGTATCTCCTTTGAGAGTTCTTCAAGTTTGAGTGATTCAAACACCCGAGAGTGCTGATTCTCTTGGATTATTCTAGGGATTTAGATTACTTATCAGGTTTACTAATTTATAGCGTGTTCTAAATTCTTTTGGTACTAATTTCTGTTCTCTTGCTGATTAGGGTTCAAGGGTTGGCGCCTATCATTGTGCAATTGAGATTTTTTGTTTCTTTCATGCTGATTTGGGAGGAATAAGGGGTAGAGATTCAAAAAGTTTGAATGAGATTGAAGGTCGGGACCACAATCTAATTTGGGGGATTTTCAGTGCTGACTCTTGGGACTCTGCCGTATCAAATGCAATGTATGATTTCTAAAGCATCAGTTCTAGAAAGACTTCAGTCATCATCAGAGGATACTTGAGGAGGGAATCGAAAAAGAACCAACTGAAATTGCTTCATCATCTCCTCCTTAAGATCAGTGATCTCATCGCGGATAGCACCCATGTCAGTCTCCAAAAGGCTAAGACGAGTTCCCAGATCATCTAACATGGTTTCCTTAGCACTTTCTCCAGCACAAATCACTTCATACTGCCCATTTTCACCATTCTTGATGCTCATATTGGACAAGGTTTTGCGGTCAAGGAGTCTAACTGGTTGAAGTTTAGCGTTCTATGATGATTTCACAGCAAACCTCTTTGCAATCATGGTAAACAATCGTCCATGACTTTTGAATTTATAAAGAGCCATATGATGGAGAACCTGATAGTCCCAACAAACTTGACTCTTCTCCATTAGGAAAGCAACAAGCCATTGATAATGATTGGAGATCTCATTGAAGTGCCAAGGAGGTGGCAAGATTACTCAGGTGAGCATGTACAATACAGCTCTAGCAAAAGGAGTAGTCTGCTAATATGTACCTTTCTGTTTGGAATCATACACCAATCTTGTTTGCTGACTGTAAGAGGGACCACCTTTGATGTTTATTTTGGTCCCAGAGCAGGTGTCCTAGTGCTTGATAGTCCCTTTCTTGGGGTTCAGCACGTCTTGGATAATTTCTTCAGTCACCTTAATCTTTTTGGCCAACACAGTGCTCACCAGACACTTGACCTTTTTATTTTTGTCCATCTTGATATGCAGGTTCTTATAGGATTCAGCTACAATATCCTCATCCGTTTGGATTTGCAAAGTGGCCAAATAGTCGAGCATGAAGTGCTTCAGGATAGGAGTGATTCTGAGACCTTCAAAGACTTTCAAGACCACATTGAAGTCTATGGTGAGTGTTTGTGAACACTCAAATTTGACTCATGAATATTTTACTAAAATTAGATTCCAAACATGCTTAAACTTGAGGTTAATGAGATGATTTTATTTTGAGTCAAGGTATGATAAGAATTTAATTTAGTAGAATTAATGTATTTTGATAATCAAAACTTTTGTGCACTCAACCTTAGGATTAATGAGATGATTTAATCTTAGGATAAAACATGTAATAAGGTTTATTTACATTAAAATACGTTTCATTTCATTGCTTGGGCTCTTTTAGTTGTTTTTAACACAATTATATTGAGATGATTTATTTTTAGGCTAGAAATGGGTTTAAGGGTCCAGGTTACTGAATTCTCCAGAGTTTACCCAGCCCATTAACACATTTATTGCAGGCTAATTTTAGCTCTGATTTTAGTACAAAATCAAAGTTAAATCATCATTTATGTGGAAATGTTGTTTTTGGTATGATTTAGTATGAAATGGGTGTTAATGTGTAATTAATCAATTATGGAATGATTTAGGGGAGTGATGATTAAGTAATTGAGAAATTCTGGGTTGATTGAGGGTTGATTACGCGGTAGGATCAAATTAGAGCTTAATTAGGGGGATTGCGGGCCGAAAAAGGAAAGAACGGGTGACACGCGGGGTGACCGGTGGTCTTCTCGCGACGACCTGGCCGGCGACGCGTCAGAGGCAGAGGAAGAGGAGATCGGGTGGTGGCAGTAGACGGAGGAGAGGAAGGCAGGGAATGGAGGAGAGAGGGAGAGGTGCGGCAGCAGTTCGTCGTGGCGGCGAAGGGAGGAGGGGACAGGGGAGAACGGAGGGAGGAAGGAAGGGGAGTTGGTGGCGGCCGGGTCTGATTGCAGGGGCAGAGGAGATGGGAGGCAGGGAGAGAGAGGGAGAAGGGAAGAGGAGAAGGGAAAGGAGGTGGGTGTGAGGTAATCGGGGAAGGGAAGGAGAGAAATAAATTAAAAAAATAAAAAAAAAATAAAGGAGAAGAAAATAGAGGAGGGTCACGGGAAGGGAAGCAGAAGGTGACAAGAAAAGAAAAGGGAAAGGGGCCGGCGGCTGAAGGTAAAGGTGAAGGAGAAAAGAAAGAAAAAAAAAGAAAAAAGAGAAAAGAAGAAGGAAAGAGAAGGAAAGAAAATGGGAGGACAGGGGCATAATCGTAATTTTCTGTCCCGAGTCTAAAAATATGACTTGGGCTCGAAAAATCCGATTAATATCCCCGTGCATCGTCCAACTCTCGGATCTGAAAACTGAGGCTCGGTTAGTTTGAAAGACACTCCCGAGCGCGGGAAAACTCTCGGTTTCGAAAAAAAACGACTCCCGATTTACCTTGAATTAATTACCCAAGATTAATTCAACAGTAAATCACGGTAAAAAGACTTTTACAGTCCCGGTAAAAATCAAAAATTTTACCCGGGCTGTTACATATATACCTAACAACTCACTTTCTTTCAAAAAAAATATTACTACCCATTAATTAAAAAAAAACATTAAACCCTAACCCTAAAACCTAAAACCTAAACCCTAAATCCAAAACGTTAAAGTTTAAAACTTTAACCCTTAAACCCTAAAACTCAAAACCCTAAAATCCTAAAATCCTAAACCCTAAAATCTTAAAATCCTAAACCCTAAATCCTAAATATTAAATCCTATATCTTAAACCCTTCGGAGTTCAGACTGCTCGAGATGGCTGGTAACTAGGATTGCATAACAAGAATAAAAATATAATAACTAAAAAGGACAAAAAAAAATCACTTGGGCGGCTTAAGATCGAGAGTAAATCCTGCAGTGACAAACTTATAATTTATCAATTCTATATGTGAAATGAATTCAATATTTAAAGATATTTTTATCATTTATACACCATTAACGAGAATCTAACACTACTATATTGTGGGAATTGAAGGCACACACAATCAGGTGCCTTAGCTCTTCATTATATAATATCAGCGATAGTGTTTACACAACTTACAATTGACAGATATGGCGTAGTATGAAGAGATTACATCTAGAATACAGTTTATCACTTATCCCAACTAACATCTTATCACGAAGTAGATACATATTATCTAACATCCCCCCGCAAACTGTGAGTATCCGGGCATGCAAATTGACAATCAAATGACATAACATACGCAGCGGAAAAACCGGATACACATAGAGGATCCAAGTGAAGGGTAGCTAAATCGAATAACAAAATTGAACATACCTGAAACGGTTGAGGTCTTTCACCCAACTGATGAACTGAATCAGCTAGAGCCGGAAGGATATCCTGCTCCTCTACGGTATCCACACGAAACGTCGATCACAGCTGGAAAACGTCTCACGATCTCCAACCCAAGCACTCTCGAACCGTGGTGCTAGCTACGGATTTCCGGGAGCTATGTGGTGTTACTTTCTTTCTCAAAGAATGGGTGAGTGTTTGTGTGTGTTCTTACTAGTCTGAAACACACTCTCAAGGCTCTCAAAAACCAGAATGCAATCAGCCAAAAAACCTAAAGCATAATCTAATTATGCCACTCAATTAGTGCTTAGGGTAATGGCCAACAATGGCCCATCATGATTAAGATACCCATTATCTTGTCTACCACTAAGCACTACTGGGATTACACATCATAAGCAATCAGGTTTGGCTCAATAAATCTGACAATTATTGTATCAAACCAGCCCAAAACGACCCTGGTCCAACCACGGTCCAACCACACCTGGTCGAACCATGGTCTAACAACGGTTCAACCACCTGCTCGAATCAACGATTCTAAGTGTGTGACCCTGTAGGCACTTGTAACACCGGCAATAATTGTAAACTCATTTACAATTATAAGCAAAGAGCGGCGTCTAGCAACACATAATTGCTACCCGAACGACAAGATCAGCACTGATTCAATATGCCTCGTAAGCATGTCATCGTCCCTTCGTCCCATTATCAAGATTAAACACGAGACATGGAATATGTCAATCTCGCATATGTTTAATCTCGATTTCTTGATCCTCGAGCTAACTGTGTAAAAAGGATACTAATGATATTACCATATCATAATTCGAGCACGGCCGTGCATTTACAGTTGAACTCTATCAAGAAACCAACCAATAATATACCCGTTATATGGGCTGGACGAATCCCCTCTGGATCATACAAAACCCACTACACATTTATCATATACCCAATGATTACACTAAGTCTACTCATTTACGAAATAGCCAAGAGTAATATCAAAGTATACGACTCATATGTTGGGAACCTTGATGTTCACAGGTCTAAGGACAATACATATAAGAACCGCTAATGACAATCATATAACGTTCCATGTAGCGTTCTTATGTGGGTCGGTCCAGTCCACAAGTTCTCTAACTTGTACCCATATGTAGAATTCATATCACATATAATTCTCAACATACGCTAGTCTTAATTTATTATTACAACCCATCCATAATAATAATCGACTAGGGACATTTAAGAATATATAAATATTCTAGGGTTATAAATATGTGCAAGCGTTTATCTCATAAACGATATTTATTGGAATAACCTTAATGTGTATACATGATTACAAATAAACATCCATTGATTGGCTTTTGGGCATATGACACTAACACAAACTCAGCCGGGTTTTGGCCCGAGGTTGAGTTTGGTGCGCAGTGTTTGGAAGCGAGCTGTACATAGTGGTTTGGTCAGCAGGTCTGCCAACTAATCTTCACTGGTAATAAAGCTAACTGCAAGTGCCCCTTTGGAGACTTGTTCCCGAACAAAGTGGAAGTCAATTTCCATATGTTTTGTTCGTGCATTTAGGACTGGGTTGTGACTTAGAAAGTTGCTCCCAAGTTGTCACACCATAGAGTTGGTTTCGGCACAGTGACACCTAATTCTCGAAGAAAGTTAATGACAATTCAGTTGTGCCATTTGCCACGGCTTTATACTCTGCCTCGGTTGACAACCGAGCAACTGTTCTTTGTTTTCGTGATGCCCAGGAAACTAGATTGGTACCATAAAGTACAAGAAAGCCAGCTATTGAAAGCCTATCATCTGGGCTTCCTGCCCATTCCGCATCCGTGTAAACCTACATGACAGGTTTCAATGTCTACTGAATGTATAAGCCTTCGGTTGGCATCTGTTGAAGATAATGCAATATGCGTTTGACAGCCACTAGATGCTGCTCTGTTAGATTATGCATGAACTGGCTGACTTTACTGACAGAGTATGCAATATCCGGCCGTGTGATGGCCAAATATTGAAGAGAATCCACAAGCTGTCGGTAAGCCGTGGGATCAGTAAGTGTTGTTTCGTGGTCCTTGCGCAAAACTTGCGTAGTAGAAGCAAGGGTCAGAACTGGTTTACATGAACTCATACCAGCCTTTTTCAACAATTCCTTTATGTATTTCTCTTGAGTCAAGACAGCACCTATTGCAGTGTAGTGCATTTCAACCCCCAGGAAATATGATGGTTGACCAAGGTCACGAAGAGCAAACTCAACATTAAGACGAGTGAGAAGAGCAGTGACAAAACTTGCATCTGATCTTGTAATGATGACATCATCGACATATACAAGGAGATATACCCGAATTGAATTGTGACTATAAACCATTAACGATGGATCAGATTGAGAAATAGCAAAACCTTGTTATGAACACTCAAATTTGACCCACGTTTTATTCTGTTATTTTAAATTATGAATTTGTTTGTGTTTTTAATTGATGAGATGATTTGATTGATGGCTTGAATATGTTTGTGGTTTAGTGTAGTAGAATAAGGGTATTTTATTTGCTAGTTTCTTTTTATTTATTTTTGGCCCTTTGTTATTTCATTAATTTTGGGTTAGAGATAGATATTAAGTTTGGGTTGATAAAATATGGATCCTCCAGAGAAGTTAGCCTATTTAAAACACATGGCCTGCAGCTAATTTTAATCCTAATTTTTGTAAAAATTTAGGATTAATTATGTATTTTGCCTATCTTGTGTTTTTATGGTAGTTTTAATGGAAAAGAGGAATAATTCGATGTGTAATTGATAAAGAGGAAAAGTAATGGGGTAGGAGACGAGTTTAGGGTCTTTTCTGGGTCAAGGAATACAGAAGACGTGGAAACCAACTAGGATTCGGATTGGAGGAGAAAAAGTAAGAAAAAAGGAAAAACTGCATAGTCGGTGGCGGACATGGCGACACTGGCGGACAAAAAAGGATGAGCGCCAAGCCCTGGCGGTTGTCCCGACATGACCACCGAGGCTGTGGCGGTGAACAATCCATGAACCTTCTTTTTGCCTCTTTTTCGCAATCCTAGCCCACAACCGTCAGATTTAGGGATTCAATCTCGACCCTTAGATTAATAGGACGACCCCTTATCCCCTGAAGACTATAAACAGACCCTCTCATTACGCACAAGAGAAGGGGCGGATTTAGGGGGGGCCAACACGGGCCATGGCCCCCCCTAAATTGTCTACATGTATATGTTTTCTAGTATTCAAACATATAAACATGTGTGGCTCGGTGGCAAAAATTTGAGTTGGCCCTACTTGAGCTCATGGGTTCGATACTCTGCAACGCAATTTTCCCTAACATTTTTTGACAGTTTTCTTAGCCTTAGGCCCCTTCAGCAAAATTATTTGGGTTAAACCCCCCCCCCCCCCCCCCCCCCCCCCCCCCCCCCCCCCCCCCCCCCCCCCCCCCCCCCCCAAACCTACTGGGATGGCTCTGTCCCGCTTAGAGTGCTTGGAGAAACCCTAGTTCTTTGACTTTAGGAATCGTTTTAGGAGCTGATATTCTGGATAGATTTTGTCGAGAGGAGTAGCAACAACCCAGTAGCAAAAGGAGAGCAAGAGGGTAACAAGAAGGAGTCCAATCGGAACAAATCGGTGGAGGAAATAGTGCAAACCCGAGAGGAGCTTTCTTCCCTGTGCAGTCTCCGAAAAATCGCGATATCTCGAGCTACAAATGTCAAATTGTTGTGTTCTTGGTGTCTCTAGAAAGCTAAGAGACAGATATACAACTTTTTTGTGACACTAGATGCTGATTCGGCCTCCTTTAGTACCAGTTTTCAATTGGAGTCAAGCCCAGATTCTATTGAGAAGCGGAAAGCTAACGGGAGCGAGAGGAGGGCTTCAAGAGGTAACCCTAACCCTTTTTAAGCAATTTTTGTTGTTGTGTTGTGATGCTATTGATGATGATGCTTTCATTGTCGTGTGAATCCATGCTAGAACTACGTGGCTTTGACCCCGGTCACACGGGTACATTGGTAGTCTCAGTCTAAAAACGAGATGCAAGCCAAGTTGTGTGTTTCTTTTCTCTTTTGTTGCGTTGTCGTAATACCGTTGTTGTTTTGTTGCGTTGGTGCTATGATGTCGCTGTGATGTTGATGTTGCTGCTGTGATATTGGTGTTATTGTCATGATGTTGATATTACTATTATAATGTTGATGTTACTGTGATGTCGCCGGTTTGTGAGTTGTATTGTGTTGTTGCGATATTGTTGTGATGTTGATGTTGTGGTTATGATGTTAATGTTGTGGCTTTGATGCTAATGTTGATGTTGTTGTGATCGTGCTGCATCGTTTTCTGTGTTGTGTGATGCCATGTAAGAACTACGTGAGCTTTGAATCCGGTTGTCGGAGTACGTAGGTGGATTCTAGCGGTGGAATCTCAAGCTCAATTACGTGTTGTTTATTTTCTGTTTTGTTTTTGTCTTTGTTTCTTTTGCTTCGTTGTTGTGTTGTTTGTGCATAAGGCATGCAGGGATCTTCAACTACACACGATTTCGCCCCAACATGGATGGGTGCCTAACACCTTCCCATCTGTGACAAACCCCCGAATCCTACATCTTTGGTTCGTTATGACTTGTTGCTACGGGCTATGGAAGTCAAGGTTTTTCCCTGAATTTTGTCCTTAATAAAATTCGGGTGGCGACTCTTTTGATTTAGGAGAGGGATCAAATTAATTTTTGGTTAGGTCCTCACACTTGTTGCACCAAAAAGTGACTAAACCCGGAGTACCATACACGTGGAGCCTGCTTTAGGCCATATTACGATTTATGCAAAAGACAGACATGAGACTGTCGAGCTGGATCAATGAACCCTGGTGGTTGCATCACGAAGACTTGTTCTTGTAGATTGCCATGCAGAAAAGCATTGCGGACATTCAATTGTCTGAGTATCCATTGATGTTGTAAGGCCAGGGACAAAACAACTCGAATCGTGGTTGGCTTTACTACTGGGCTGAAAGTTTCTGAATAATCTAGGCCTGGTCTTTGGTGAAATCCTTTCGCAGCGCTCGACACTCCCATCTTTATGCCTTTTTATCTGGTACACACATTTGCACCCTACAACATTCATGCCAGGTTTATATGGGACTAAAGACCAGGTTTGATTGTGTACCAGCACATTCATCTCTTCTACCATAGCCAGGCGCCATTCTCGGTATTTGGAAGTAGTAGTGTAACAAGTTGGCTCATCTGTAGGTATTGGCTTTACTTCTGTTAGGTGAGATGATGGGGAAAAACGCTGTGTTGGTTTTCGATTTTAACGAAGAACCATGGTATGTTATCGTTGGTTTGGTGGGGGAGAGGGACTAGATGGTGGACTAGGTCTAGGAATTGTGAGAAGAGTAGGTTATTATGAGGTGATGATGCTTTGGAATCATCAGAGGTTGAGGTTGAGGTTGAGGAGGAAGAGGAAGACAAGTTTGGGTGTGGGCTGATATCTGTAGGAGATAAAAGAGTAGGCAATGAAGGTGCGGAAGAAGCAAGAGGTAAGAGAGTGGAAGAATCAGGAGACTCACCAGCAGTCGGCATCGAAGAAGTATGAGAGATTGTACGTGATGGAAAAAACACCATGAGTGGCGCAGAAGTCCATTCGATGGTCGTATTCGGTGATGACTGGGATACTTCCTGGTTGTGTTCAAAAGGGAAACTTCTCTCACAAAATTGTACATGTCTAGCTATATAAAACCTCTTATTTTTAATATCCAAGCATTGATACCCTATTGTGAGGTACTATAGCCAAGAAACACACAAGCCGTAGACCTATAATCAATTTTATGTTGGTTATAAGGCCTGAGATATGGAAAACAAAGACGCCCAAAAACCTGCTTTGGTGTTTCATTGAAAAGAACTTGGTAAGGAGAGTGATTATTTAAAACTGAAGTAGGCATACAGTTTATCAGAAAAACAATGGTTTCAAAAGCAAAATGCCAGTACTTTTGTGGTATATATGTGATGACCCAAGTCCCACATCGGAAGTAAGTGAGAGAGGTCTTGGGCATACATGCACCAAGTATTTGTCTACCAAATTACCTCAAGCTTAAGCTTTTGGGCCACGTGGTTTCGGCCCAACATTGGAGGTTATTCTGGGCCAGTCGATTACTTGGGGCGTGACAAAATGGTAGCGGAGCCGATCTCACTCCACTTTCGAGTGCGCTTGGGCCTTATGGCCTGTGTCGTAGGGGTTGATACTGAGATTATAATCGGTATGGCCCAGTGATCGGGGTACCTACGATTTGGATTTGGGCTCCCCTCGTGAGGACACGAGGTCTAAAAGGGGGAAGAATATGATGACCCAAGTCCCACATCGGAAGTAAGTGAGAGAGGTCTTGGGCATATATGCATCAAGTATTTGGCTAACAAATAACCTCAAGCTTAAGCTTTTGGGCCAAGTGGTTTCGACCCAACTTTGGAGGTTATTATGGGCCAGTCGATTACTTGGAGCGTGACAATATGTGTCGTGGCTAGCAATGTTAACCCGGTTTCAACAAAATGACGATGATGTCGCTCTATAGCTCCTTGCTGTTTGTATGTGTGGACACATTATTCTGTGATGGATGCCAATATTAGTGAAATACTTGTTTAACTTTCGATGTTCTCCCCCCAATCAGTTTGCAGAGCCTTTTATTTTGTGTCAAATTGTCGTTCTACCCATTTTTGAAAAAGCTGAAAAATAGAGAACACATCCGATTTATGATGCAAAGGGAAAAACCAAATGAATTTACTGAAATCATCAATAAAAACAACATAGTAAAAATGTCCATCACAGCTAGATGTTGGAGAAGGTCCCCATACATCTCTGCATACCAAGTCTAGTGGCTTTGTAGGACGCTTATGAGAGACTGGTAAATGACTCCTAGACATTTTCCCTCGAGGACAATGGGAACAAACAAAAGGACACTTAGAAAAGAAAGAACGACAAAGAACAGGAAGGTCATTATTATTGAGAATTCGTTGCTGGACTTTGAGAAGCGGATGGCCCAACCTTCTATGCCAAATCAAGGGTTCCACACGAACTGCAAGAGATACTTCAGGATGCCAATGTAAACTGGGAGAAGGAAGCTGGTAAAGACCATTAATGCTCGGCCCTGTGATGATTGTTTTCCTGGTATCCTGATCCTTTATACAAAACTAATTGGGGTGAAATTCAAAGAAAGCATGGTTATCAGCAGTGAATTTTTTGATAGAGAGCAAGGACTTGGTAATTGATGGAACATGAAGAATATCATTTATGTGTAAAAATTTTGAAGAAGTAGGAAGAAAGTGTGAGCCAATACCCGAGATAGCCAAATGAGCACCATTACCGACCTGTACCGAGTCAGACCCTGTATAATCATAATATTGAGTGAACTGCTGATAATTGGGTGTCACATGATGGCTAGCGCCCGTGTCAGGGAACCAAGTAGATGTGGCATCAATCGAGGGCGGATGAGAAATAGGATGTGCAATATGCGCACTAGGTTGAGGCATAGTGTTTCTGTGATAGCACTTAACAGCTGTGTGCCCAAGCTTGCCGCAAATCTGACAGCATGGGCGTGAATAATTGGCATTCCAGGCTTGCTTGTCATAACCGCCCGACCAGAACCACGACCACCGTTGCGCCCTCCTCGGCCTCGGTTACCACCACTATGTCCTCGACCCTATGAACCCTTTTCATTCTTAGGAAACACTTGTCTCTGCACCATATGAGCCGAGGGTTAGGAAGAGACAGCAACAGGAACATCAGAGACATTAGGAGATGGCATATCAAGGTTTAAGTGCCTTAACTGGGTCATCATAAATAAACTCATGACTCATCAAAAGACTCCGCAATTCTGAAAACTTAACAGGTTCAAGGCGGGTCTAGAGAGAAGAAACTAAAGGCTTGAATTCAGATTTCAAACCACGGAAAATATACACATTAAAGTCATTAGTAAAAAGAGGCTTCCCTGATGCCAACATCTCATCGGCAAGACGTTTTGCTCGATTGAGAAAGTGAAGAACTGGTTCATCATGTTGTTGTTCAAGACGTTGTAGTGCCATGGTAATTGCAATCTGACGAGTGTTATTGAGGGAGGCCAATGATTCTTCTAGCACCAACCAGGCCTCCCGCGAAGTAGATTTGTTGACAACCATTGAGAAAACATCGACCGTGACAGAGGAAAGGATGCCACTGATCAAACTGTCCTGTTGAATCCAGCGAGCATATGCAGGATTTGGTTGCGGTGGTTCACCCTCAATCTGCGACTGAATAAAGACTGAAGGGTAGGGAAAGGTGCCATCAACATATCCCATGACCCCTAATCCAACTAGAAATGGTATCATCTGGGCACGCCAAAACACATAGTTTGTTTCTGTCAATTTGATAGAAACATGATGGTGAATTTGGGAAAGGGATGGATCGATGGATCAGAAACAACAGCCATTTGTGATTGTGCAGAAGACGACAAAGCACTAGAGGTGACTACTTTAGAGGCTGAGGACCCCTCAGGTAACTTAGGATTGATAGTTGCCATTTGAAAACTCCTGTGGCTCCGTGGGAATTGAAGGCACACACAATCAGGGGCTTCATTACTTTTTACCCCCTTGTACTTTCGGTCAAACTAGGATCACCCCCTGAAGAAAAAAAACCGGTTTTTGACCCCCTGAACTTTGTAATTCCGTGGTTTACCTCCTACAGTTGACCCGATTCCGTTTCCGTCACGAGACTTAACGGAAACTCCAGATGATGGACACGTAGATTGTTCAGGACCATTGATTTGTGCCTCCTATTTTTTCCTCTTTTTTTTCTTCTCTTTTTTCTTCTTCACCGTCTCTCTTTTTTTCTTCTTCTTTTCTTTTTTTCTTTCTTTTTCTTCTTTATTTTTCTCTTTTATTCTTCTCCACCCGATCTTTATTACTATTTTTTCTTTTCTTCCTTTCTTCTTTTTTTTTTCTTTCTTTTTCTTCTTCTTTTTTCTTCCCCCTTCTTCTTCTTTTCTTTCCTCCCCCTCCTCTTCGCCGCCCACACCTCCATCCACCAACAGTCCATTGCCTCTCCCTCCTGCCCTCACTGTCTCCCCCCTCCGCCCCCATTCTTCCTCCCCCACCTCCTCCCTCCCCCCTTTCCTCAATGCATCCGCACACCCAAAATCCCTCCCCGCCAACTTCATGTAACGCAAAATATGCAGGAGAGTACTGGACAGATTAATCATAGTTTTACACGATTTGTTAGAAGACTACACAAGCCCATTGGTATTTTTATAGCTGAGTCCAATAAAGTCCAGTTCCACGGGTCAATGAGTTGTTTGCTAGTCTATTTGAAGGCAGACTTAGAGTGCTGTAAGGGCAAAGGGCAAAAGGACCAAGGACACTGACAAATCATTGATCCTCCTTTCATAACAGCGTTCACATGGCCTCAATCAAGGGCCATGGCAGATAAGATTGTTTCAACCATATATACACATATATATATATTCCACACCATGACCAGACCACCTCTAGAGGTTGACTGCAGTTTCTGTGAACGAACACCAAGCAAGCATTTCTTGAAGCACTTGATTGACCAGCACCTTCAAGTCCCATCCCATCTATTTATCCTTTCGCTTTAACTCTCTATTTTGTCCCAAAACCATCCTTTGATTTCGGTGGCTGGGGCCACTTTCATCTTTGCCAACACGACATAATTTTCTGGGGAGGAAGAGGGATGGAAGAGGTAGTCGGAGGGGGAGGAAGAGGGTTTGTAACCGGCGGCGAATAGGGCGGTGTTGTTGTGGGAATTGAATCCGGTGGTGTCTGAATTGGCTTTTTAATTGGTTGTTGTTTTAGTTAGTCATGATGAGATAGAGATTGATAGAGATTTTTTGGTGGAACCTTTCTTTTAGAGAGGGCAGCACTCAAGGAAGGAGGACAGAGTGGGGATGGGAGATGCAGATGGGGATGGGAGACGCAGATGGGGCTGGCGATGCGGGCTGCAGAGAGAGGACATTTTTTTCTTTTATTTTTTTCTCTTTTCCACAATTTTTTTTCTTTAAAAATAAAATAACCAAAATAATCTTGTCAGCCTTACGAATTTTTTAACTTTTTTTTCCAATTCCTTTCATATAAATATTTTATCTTTTTTCTTTCTTTTTTTTCTTTTTCATAAAGATGTTTCTATTTTTTCTTAAAATATAAAATAACAAAAAAAAAGAAAAGAAAAATATGTTGGGTACAATTCTTTTTTTTTCCTTTTTTGTAAAAGAAAGATAATTTCTTGTTGAGTGGAATTCCTTTTTGCCTTTTTTGTAATTTTGTTTTGAGTAAAATTATTTTTTTATATAATTTTTTTCGTTTTTTAAAAAATAAAATAACAGAAAGAAATTTTATCAAATACATAAATAGGTCAAAATTTTCATCCGAAATTTTTTTTCCTCCTATCATTTAAATATTTTCTTTTTTTCTTTTTAAAATGTAATAATATTAAAGTTTATTTTTGTGCTTTCGTTTTTTACTTTATATAATATTTTTATTTTTTAAAAGAATTATAACAAAATTATAAAGTCAATTTTTTCATCTTTTTAATTTTTAAAAAATTAAAGAGTCAATTGGAAAATTATTTAAACTAAAATTTTGTTTTTATGAAATTTTAGAAACCTAAAAAGTAATTTTATATTTATGTTTTTCATTAATTTTATTTGTTTTCTTCAAAAATAAAATAATGGAAAATTAAATTTTATCAAATAGATAACTAAGCTAAAGTTCTCTCCCATTTTTTTCTTCTTTATTTTTTCATTTTCCTATGATATAAATATTTTTTCTTTTTGTTTTGCTTAAAAAACTAATAATCATTAGATGGTTTGTCATTTTTCTATTTTTATAAGTTTTTTCTATAAATTAAAATGAAAAAAGAATCGTGCCACGTGTCAATCATCCGTGCATTCCATTCAGTCAACTAACATAAATATAAAAACCCTAACGGAATGAGGTAAAATACAGAATTACAAAGTTTAGGGGGCCAAATCCATTTTTCTTTTTCAAGGGGTGATCCCAGTTTGACCGAAAGTACGAGGGGGTAAAAAGTAATGAAGCCCACAATCAGGTTCCTTAGCTCTTCATTATATAATATGAGTGATAGTGTTTACACAACTTACAACTTCTGACAGATATGTACGAAGAGATTACATCTAGAATACAGTTTATTTTTTTTCTTTTTTTGTCGAGTAGAATACAGTTTATCACTTAGGCCAACTAACATCTTAAAATATGTACGTAGTATGAAGAGATTACATCTAGAGTACAGTTTATCACTTAGGCCAACTAACATATGTAGGTGGTATGAAGAGATTACATCTAGAGTACAGTTTATCACTTAGGCCAACTAACATCTTATCACTTATCACGAAGCAGATACATATTATCTAACAACCATTTATAATTTTATTTTAAGAAATTTATTTTGAATCTAATTATTTATTAATATGTGTAAACGATAAAAAAAATATCCTTAAAGATTGATACCAAACAGGAGGTCAATGTGTTGGAATTTTCAAGAAAATGTGGGCATGAAATATCGTTGTTTCTCTATAAAAGAAGCCACAGGATGTGCAACTTTGCACAAGAACCCCAACTTTTTTACGCTTTTATGACGCTAGGACCAAATGGAAAAATAGCGTCTTAAAGCCATTCAGCTCTCACTAATAAATATGGGTAGAACATTGTATGCTGGAAAATGCATCATGGATTCTCCCTGTAAAACTACTCAATAAGCCAACCCCGATGCTGCAGTTCTGTCACTTGGACGCAGTAAATATCCTCTCATCAGGCCATGCTACTCTAATGGCACCAACACTTCCTAGTTCCTACCACCCAAAACCTTGACGTGATATGAACAATAACCCAAACTTCCTACCTCCCAAAACTATTTATAAACAATCCACAAGTGATGACTGCATATATAAGCAGCAAATTGTCACTTAATATTAGCAAGAGCCTGGGGAAGACCATATCCCACCAGAACTAAAATTCAGATGATAGCATCCCGACATTTGCATAATGCTAATATAATGTAGAAAGCGTCATCAGAACTTATCCCCAAAAGACTTTTCAGCCACTATGCTCTCATTTATCAAATCTTAAGCACTAAATGTAGAACGGGAAAGGCCAATTTTACATATTTACAATGTGTGTACAATTTCCTTATGATAATTTGAATTAGTGCCGCAAGATAAAACAAGAAAACTGGTTCAATCACAGTATTTATCTTCGCCCGCAAGGCCACTCAAATCTTTCAGTACTAAATCTCACTTCCTACAATCAAGCTCCAAACATGGTAAGCACCAATAGTTAACTTTCTAGTAAATCAAGTTGATTTCTTACACTAGTTCCTCCATTTCAAACAGCCTATGCAGCATACTAATGCATGAAAGTAACCTCCTCCCAAAGCCGATAACAGCACCTTTAACACAGCCCATCATCATAGTGTCTCCAAAATAGGCTGAATGCAGCATATAAACACAACAAGCAGCATTTAAAGTAGGGCTGTTACTAAAATAAGGATTCTGCCATTTGTGTTTGGATCTAGACAAATTATTTTCTGTGAAGAGTCACGTTACAGAGATTGCTGCTAAAATGCAATGTGCATCAGGAGGAAGCCATATAAAAGGCCAACTAAGATCCACAGTGCTACCTTAGGTAAGCTAAGAACAATGAACAAGAGGAGAATTACAATTTCAGAGACCATATGAATCAATAGTACTCATGGTAATGTAAAACAATATCTTTCACTTATATTGTGATGAACAACAGGAACAGTATCGTAAGGCAGCCAGCACAATGATTGCAACAAGATGTACAAATGAACCATTCCCGTGGAGATATACACAAGTAGTACATTGCCTCATTATCGAATTACATACAAGACATTTGGCTCATAATTATACCAATCAATGGCAGTGCTGACTTACAGGGAATGCAAGAAAAAGGAACACACCATGCGCATTGAAAGATTACCGCACCACCACTATTTCAGCATTGTATTTGAGGCAGGCTGCAACAGGGATTGCCATCTCAGCTCCTCTGTTTATCATCGGAGGCCATCAAGCAAACCTTCCAATTCTCTCCTCCCAAACCTTCGCCCTTCCAGCTGAGCTTCCTTACACCTAGCGACAAAGTAAAAAATCAGCCAACCCACCATAAAGTAAACCTCCAGAGCCGATTGAAATATTGCCGCCAGGACCTTGCCAAAAACCCTCGCCAAAACCCATCTCGCAGCTGACCCACAAAGTATAGCCTCAAAACACTTAATCTGAACCGCCTGGTTAAACATGGTTGAGATCAAATAACAACCTTCCTTCACAATCTCCCTCCCTGTCCTCCTGGAATCCACAACGGTAACCCAAGCATCCACTGCAAATACTAATCCCACCAAGGCATCCACCAAAAACCAAGTAAACAAGAACCCAGAAATCTCCTTCTCAAACCCGCGAATCCAAGGGGACATGATCGAGAAAGGCATCAGCTTCAACCTCACAAACAGCTGGAAAAACGAGTACTGATCCTCAGCCTCACCAAAATACCACAAACCCACAAGCTGCGTCAATGCATCCCTGACTGCCCACCTCATTAGGATGAACCCAGTGAGCCTCTTCAGTCCCAATCGCGAACCATCCCAAACAACACCGACAAACGAACTAAACCTACCCAACAAATCGTTGGCAACCGCAACAAATACAATGCCTGATATCCAAGCATATATAGCAGTAAACCCTAAGATCACCCAACCATAAGCAGCAGACAAAAGACTCACAAGGAAGAACAAAGCAGCAGCGTCGCGCCTGTCCAGCTCCAATCCCTTGATCAAGAACTCGAAATCCACGATCCGGTCCAAATCTTGGTCCGGAGCGGAGCCAGCCGCCTCTCGCTCTTGGCTCTCGTTCTCTTTTTGGTTGTTTCCCATTTCTGTCTCCGCTGCCTTGAATTGGAGCCCGGACCGAACGGTTTCGGGAAATCTAATTCCATTGTCGTTGACAGAACCGGAGAAACCGAGCTTGGAGTTGAAGTTGGCGAGGAAGACGAAAGTGCCATTGGGAGTAGGGTTGCGGTGGGGGCCGAAGAGGGAGGAGTCGGAGTAGTGCTCGTCGGCGGAGAAGAAGTCATCGTCGAGGGTGCCGACGCGCGTGAGGTGGAGGAATGGTCGGCCGCCTCGTCTGCGCCGATGGGGATGGAGAGGATGGACGTCGCGGTGGCGGTTGGGGTGGGGGGAGGAGGACGAGGAGAGATCGAGGCGGGAGAGGAGGGATCGGACGGAGGGGTCGCGGTCAATGAAGGAGGTGAGGAGGAGGGTGCCGTTCTCGACGAGGTGGCGGAAGGAGAAGAGGAGGAGGGAGAGGAAGAGGAAGGAGAAGAGGTTGGCGGAGAACGAGCGCGTGGTCTGATTGAGGAGGTGGGTGGTGCTGCGCAGGTTGCTAATGCTCAGTGCGGCGGAGGAGGAGGAGGAGGAGGCGCGGTTCGGGGGCCGATCGGTCATTATTGGGAGTTGGATTTGGGAAATGGTTGAAAGAAGAACCTTTTGTTCCCTTTTCCTCTTTTTGTTGTTGCAGGCAGATTAATTAGGGTTTGCAGAGTTTTGGAGGAATGCGGAATTTGCTTTTCTGTTTTCTTTTTTAATTGTGTTTTGGGTGGTTGAATTTGCTGTTTTGTTTTTTGTTGGGGGAGAAAAAACCGAGAGCGGGCCGGGTAGAAGGGGGGTGGACTTACTCGCGGGGAGAGAGGAGAGTGGTAATCACGCGCCCGAGCACTGTTTTTTGGTGACGTGACATAAACCTGGGCGGCTGGGCTTGCATGGCCTGGGCTTGGATGGGCCTAATCTTATGATCCCGTTGAGATCTTAAACGAATGGCGTTGGGGATGGATGATGTTGTTAGTTGTTAACGGAAGAGTGTGGGGTGGGTCAACCGGTCAAGTCAAGTACTACGGGCAATGAGATTTGATTCGTTTTCAAGTTTTAGTTGGTTGGTTGGTAGGTTGGTGTTCCTTTTTTTTTTATTATAGCGACTAGCGAGCGAGTCTAATAGATAAAACTATCATGGAGATGTGCCATACATTTCCGCACAAAATGTATACAATTGTTATTGTATCTATGGTCTCACTGATTTTACCACTTATACTACCAGGTGTGGTGCCGAAGTGGTAGGGTCTTTAGCTCGCCTATCTTTATATTACGGGTTCGAAATATGGCGTTTTGAGTCAAGCCTCATTTGCATGACACAGCCGAATTTAGCCTTCCACATGGTGAGGTGTTAGCCGTTGAGCCCATGAAACTTTCTGAACTATGATACTTAGCGGACAGAGTCTCCACTAATGTCCTAGTGGCCGATCTTTCCTATAAGGAGGATCTAATATCAAGATATAGCCGGTATTGAAATCCGATACAACAACTGATCTTGCACCACTAATGCCTTTTCTTTTTTTTCAAGCACAAGAATAAATGATTTTACCACTTTTATCCTAGTTCACTACATTAGTTTCAGAACGCATTTCACCTCTCAAAATAGTATGTGTAAAGTTTTACAGTAATGCTAGAGTTACTAATATTAACAGTGTGTTAATAATATAGGTGGCATATGCTACCTCATTCACTCTTTTTTTTCAAGAAGAAGAACAAATGATTTTACCACTTTTACCCTAGTTCACTACATTGGTTTCAGAACGCATTTCACCTCTCAAAATAGTATGTGTAAAGTTTTACATTAATGCTAGAGTCACTAATATTAAGAGTGTGTTAGTAATATATGTGGCATATGCTACCTCATTCACTCTTTTTTTTTTCAAGCAAAAAAACAAATGATTTTACCACTTTTACCCTAGTTCACTACATTAGTTTCAGAACGCATTTCACCTCTCCAAATAGTATGTGTAAAGTTTTACAGTAATGCTAGAGTTACTAATATTAAGAGTGTGTTAATAATATAGGTGGCATATGCTACCTCATTTTCTTATAATTGTGTCCCACGTCATTCTTTTAAATTTAATTTAAAAACTACTCCACTACTTATGGATTCCACAAGCTTGCTTTATATTTATTTTATATTTTTTAGTAAAAAATTGAACTTTACAATTATAATTCGCATTGATTTTGTAATATACACAAATATATTTAGAAAGAAAACTAACAAGCAAAAACGAACAAGTTTTGTTCAAAGTGCGAACACTGTACAAGCATATTCTGTTTATGATTGTTGGGTTTTAGTGAGACCGTTTGTGACTCCTCCAGTTTATATCTGGGAATATGCTTGGAACGATGGTTCTTTGGGAAGCGGTTAATTCGTCAATCAAGGGAATTATCGAATCGGTTCTCACCACTTGAACTAAGCTAGTTCATGCATTTGGGAAGGATCGTCGCAAATTGCAAGCCATCGAAATTAAACCACGGTCACGAGGCGATATCCCTGCCAACCGGGCCGGCGGCGCAGTGCTCACAGTGACTCCAAAATCAAGGTCACCAAGGTCATGGTAAGTGTCCCAACTGTTAGTGTAATATGCCCAAAAGCCAATCATTGGATGATTGTATATAGTCATGTATATACATTAAGGTTATTCCAATAAATATGTTTATGAGATAAATGCTTGCACATATTTATAACCCTAGAATATTTTTATTCTTAAATGTCCCTAATCGATTATTATTATGGATGGGTTGTAATAATAAATTAAGACTAGCGTATGTTGAGAATTATATGAGATATGAATTCTACATACGGGTACAAGTTAGAGAACTTGTGGTCTGGACCGACCCAACATAAGAAAACTACATGAAACGTTATATGATTGTCATTAGTGGTTCTTATATGTATTGTCCTTAGACCTGAGATCATCAAGGTTCCCAACATGTGAGTCATATACTTTGATATTACTCTTGGCTATTCGTAACTGAGTAGACCTTAGTGTAATCATTGGGTATATGATATAATGTGTAGTGGGTTTTGTATGATCAAGATGGGATTCGTCCAACCTATATAACGGGTATATTATCAGACGGGCCTCTTGATAGAGTTGAACTGTAAATGCATGGCCATGCTCGGATTATGTGATATGGTGATATCATTAGTATCCGTTTTACACAGTTAACTCGGGGATCAATAAACTTATATTAAACTTATACGAGATTGACGTATTCCATGTCTCGTGTTTGATCTTGATAATGGGACGAAAGGAAAATGACATGTTCCGAGGCATAATGAATCAGTACTGATCTTGTCGTTTGGGTAGTAATGATGTGTTGCTAGACACCGCTCATTGTTTATAATTGTAAAATGAGATTTTACAATTATTGTCAAACGTTACAAGTGCCTACAGGGTCACACACTTAAAACTGTTGATTCGAGCTGGTGGTTGAACCATGGTTGGACCGTGGTTCGACCAGGTGGTTGGACCGTGGTCGTTTTGGTTCACTAATTGTCTGAATTATTGAACCAGAATTAATGATGTGATGTGTTGATACATGATAATGCATTAGTGGTAGACAAGATAATAGGAATTATAATCATGATAGTTGGTGGACCATTATATTGGCCATTGTCTCCATTTACTTTATGCATTAGTGGAGGTGGGTAATCAGATTATCTTGAGCTTGCATTCTGAGTTTTTCAGACTTGCAAGAACACACACACACTCTACTTTCTTTGAGAAAGAAAGAAAATACCAAAACCACAAGTTCTAGCTCCCGAAAATCAGCTAGCACTGTTGTTCGGGAGTGCTCGGGTTGGTAATCGTGAGATGATTTCTGGCTAGTTATTGACGGTTCGTGTGGATACCGTAGAGGAGCAGGATTTCTATCCAGTTCTTGCTGATTCAACCAAACAGTTGAGTGAAAGATCTCAACCATTTCCAGCTACGTTTTTAATTATTCGGTTTACTCTGTTTCACATGGATCCCCCATAAGTACCGGGTCTTTCCGCTGCATTTTGATTGTCAAGTTTGCATGCCCGGTTACTTACAACAACCACCATGAATGCAACTTTTCATACATGCTTTTCCAACAAGTCAAGTCCACTTGCTCTATCCTATTCCACTCACTCCAAACTCTAAAGATCAGATCACATGTTTGATTTAGGTATTTAGAGAATAGAATATAATAATCTTAACCATAGTTTGTCGTAATCAAAACCAATTAAACTCATAGTAAACTCATTGAAACACCCTGACCAAAATTTACCCAACATACAGTAATTACTGAACAATAGTGCCGACACGTGGCACAAATAGAATATTCAACTGAAAATCCAGCCCAACGGCCCAATGACAATATCATAACAACCGACTTCGGGAATCTCAATAGCAACAGCACAACGGAAGCATTTATAATTCAATGTCAACATATGCAAAGCTTGATGCAAATAATGGATCCAAGTCCTGCCCGAGGATACACTGCAGCTTGCCTCGTACGTTCCTGTACCACATACAACTCAACCTACGGGATGAAACCCCGCAGGCGAGGGGTGAGTCCAAAGTGCTCACCAACCATGGATAAACAGAGATATGCAGGCAACCATAATACTTTCGAAGAAAACACCAGCAAAAGACAACTCAAAGATTCTACTAAATCATGACTGAGCCAAGACCAAAAGAATATTTATTATTATTACCAATTTTATCTTTCGGGCCCCGTCACGGATAAGCTAGGGTCGTACCAGGTTATCAACCTATTCCTGGTGCCAGATCCAAAAAGAACCCGGGATCAACATCCCAATAACAAATCTCAGGGATCAACATCCCAATAACAATTTCAGGGATCAACATCCCAATCAAACCAGCATTAACATGCCCATCACAAGTAACCCAGATCATGGCCACCACAAAATAGTCTCAAACCATCCGGTCGTACCTCTACTTACCACGTGACAATTAAGTCATATCCATTCGAAAACCAAATCACAGGAATCGACATCCCAAACTCAAAACCAGAAAACAAGACTCACTCATTAACTTTTTCAATTTTAATATCCGGGCCCTGTCACTGGACAAGCTAGGGTCGTACCTGGTTATTAACTAATTCCGGATGCCAGGCCAAACATAACCCGAGATCAACATCCCAATAACAAACCAATCTGGGACCAACATCCCAATATCCAAATCCACCGGGATCAACATCCTCAATAACCAAACCAAACAGGCCATGACACCACAGAGCTAGCCTCTAACCATCTAGTCGTTCCACTACTTTCCGCGTGACAATAAAAACATCATCTCAAATCCACTTCCAATTTCTATTTTCTTTTTCCCAATTATCCATATCACAGTTTATTCCAATTACCCAATCACAACACAGTCTATCGACAACAATCACAATATCCATAACAGTCAAACAATTATCCAACTTCCTATTAACTCAAGTTATACAACAAACCAATCCATCAACAGTTTCAGAACACCAATTATTCACAATCCAATATCAATCACAACCCAGTATCCAAGGAACCAATAACAGTCAACACAGCGGTTCAATCAAGCAAATCAACATCATAACAACAACAACAACGATAACCAAAGCAGCCAAATAACCAACACAATTCCATATCATCAAATATCCAACAATATTATATAATAGCACACAACTTGTTCAATCAACAACAAAGCACATCCAAGTATCAAGAACACACAACAGTATTATAGGCAACATATCAAGGGTTATCCATCCTCACTTGATGTGTCTCTGAAACTGCTATCTGGTCAAACCTCAATACCCTATATATACATATAGCAACA
This sequence comes from Turnera subulata, assembly GCA_028386065.3. Lineage (NCBI taxonomy): Eukaryota > Viridiplantae > Streptophyta > Magnoliopsida > Malpighiales > Passifloraceae > Turnera > Turnera subulata. The sequence goes on from JAKUCV010003773.1 coordinate 109,540, forward strand.
CAATCACTTGTAATGCACAAAGAAAGATGATTATGCATGATGCCCGTTTAACAATTATTAGACGGCTTATCTTTACCGGTTCATTTTATTATCTCCATAATTACCTTATTCATCCGATTTGGTAGAAATCATTTGATTAAGTATATCAAGCTAATATTTCAAAACATACTTGATTTAGATCAAAACCAAAACCGAGTGTCCAAGCCGGTATCCCGTCCTTTATGTCGTTTACGACATGAAAACATATGTATACAAATACATAGTATATACAAAATTATATTTAGTAAATAAGTCGAATCATGAACCATACTCGTGGTCTATTCAATACTAATTCATAAGGTAATTATCCTCGATCAAACAATAATAATACATGCATATTTATTTAATAACCAATGATTATAAAATAGTGAAAACGATAAATACGCCAAAATAATATATGAATAATATACCCGTAGTCCATAATATGAAGTAATATACTTTAAAGTAATTACTCCTGTTAGAATAATAATAATAAATACGCATACGTTTGGTAAACAATGGTCAATAATAATTTGAGTAGTGCAAATGATAAATATATAGTAATAATATATCCGTTAATGAAACCGTTTCACGAAAATAATACTATCAATAATTAAGTTAGCCGATCATATGGTATTAAATAATTGTATTGTAGTGTTGCAAAAAAAATAATATTTTTCAAATACGTATGTGAGTATTTAACTAGCAAACTTAAGTAGAGTTAAAAGTAATAGTAGTACTATAGCTCATTAAATAATATAACAGATATTTAATATTAAATGGAATGAAATTCATACGTAATAATATAACATATTAATGTAAAATCACTTAGGGGAAAATAATGTAACCAGTAATAAGAAAATATAATAGGTATATATAGTATTCCGACAAGCCAATAATACAAATCTTAATATTCTAAAAGTATAGTAAAACATAATATGGTCATAGAATATATTCCATCCGGTTATGTATTTATATTAAACTTATAACTACATAACTAATTCCAAAATGGTATCATTTTTTTTAATCTATAAATTAATTCATTAACCATTTTGTAATATCAAACGTCCATGGGTCCATTATTCAGTCCGTCAAAAGCATATGTGTCACGGGAAATGGGCCTCTGCACGTTCGGCCCGTTTTCGAGTCCGTTGTGCAACCGAGCCCACACCCGCGCCAAGGTGTAAAACGAGTCCAAGGAATTACCCCAAGGTTTACTATCAACGGATTCTGTCCCGGGAGCCTCGCTGGAAAATTCCCGAGACACCGGAAACTCGCCGGTTTCCAACCAGGTTATTGTTCACGCCGGAAACAGTAACTTCCTCCACCATTTCTCAACCAACAAAAGTCCAACCCATCTCCACCACTAGCCGGCCACCACTGCAGCAACAACCATGCACACCATACCCACGGCGACCTTCCAGTACCCTGAGCACCACCAAACCACCGCGTCCATCAACCAAAACAACAAAACCCATGCCCGCAGAATCATCAATAACATCATACCCACAAACACCCACATCGGCAACAACCCATCACGGACCACGGGAAGGAAGGAAACACGCGGCCAAGGACTCACCCAGCCTTGGCTTCGTCGGCGGCGACTCGAGCGAGGAGGTTAGGGTCCGCGGTCCGTGAGGAAGAAGAGAGGAGTGGCCGTAATCGAGCTCCTCTGTCGTGATTCTCAACAGCGGCGGACACGACGGCCTCCAGGTGAGAGGAAATTAGGCTTCTAGGGCCGGCAGAGTTATGTGCTCTGCTCCTCGACAGCGGCAGCGATGAGCAGTGGCATCGGTGTTGCGCAGAAGCAACGGTGGCGGTAGAGGCGACAGGCTACGAACAGAGGAGAAGGGGAGATCGGACCTGCACAGCAGTGGCTCGAGCTCGTCTTGGGGTGGCGATCCAAGGCATCGCTTACGAGCACAGAGGAGAAGAGAGGCCTCGATTGATGCAGCGGTGCCACTAGGTGCGGCCGTCTACTAGTGGCAGAGGAACAGCGACGATGGCGGCGAGGAGGTTGCAGGAGCGGCTGCGAGCAGCAAAGGTCGGCGCAACGCGAGGTTGAGGCGACGAGGAAGAACCGGTGTCAGATGCTGGTGGTCGTCGGCAGCAGGAGGACTTGGAGTTCTCGGGCGGCGAGACAAGGACAATGGCGGTAGGAAGGAGAGAGGAGAAAGGGGTAGGCAGAGGAGGAAGATGGAAGAGAGAATTGCAGGGGATTTGGTAGAGAGGAAATAGATTAATGGGTGTATGGTGCCGGGGAAAAGGAGAAGATAATGGGAGGAGAAAAGGAAGAAGACGAAGAAAAAGGAGAAAAGAAAGGAAGGAAAAGAGAGAAAAGGAAAGAAAGGGAAAAAAATTGGGCAGAAAACGACGTATTGTCGGGTGAATTATTGATGCCTTGCCGACATCAAAACGACGTCGTTTTGGACGTCCCCAAACTCAGTCAACTGCCTTGGTCAAAACGCAGGGCTTTGTGTGTTTTATGTTTTTGCCAGGACAAAACTACGTCGTATCAACCAAAACTACACCCAACCTTGTGTTCCATACTTAGACATAATTTATTTCAAAATATAATTTAAGGAAGCTTTAAGTAAGCCATTTAATTTTAGATGAAGTCCAAAATAAATTTCTATACTTATTTTGTAAAATTAATTTCCTAAACATGTTTATTAGTAATTATGGAAAAGTAGTTAATAAATGTCTTGATAAAAATAATAATATTTATAACGACATTAACAGCAATAATATACAGTAATATTAAATTTTTAGTAAGAAAAGAACAATATGGAGAGACATTTGCTTTAGGATTGTAGATAGTAAATTCGTTGAAAATTACATAAATAAAAGCTTAGCCAAAAGTCATCAAAGATTTTCTTTAAAACTTTTAATTAATAAATTATTGGAGTGTGGGTAATTATATATCTTATCAAGATGTTAATCGTAGTAATAATAGTAGCAATAATAACAATAATAACAATTTAGTAAAAATAATAATGAAAATAATGAAAAATAATTGACTCGGATTGGTAAAATTCTTGATTAACCGCGAGAAAATTTTATTAACCATTGTAAAAGTCAAAACAACTTGGTATAAATCACAAAAATTTTACCCGGATCTTTACACTCATGGTTAGGTAATTAAGTTAAATAATCAATTATCAAGAATTGGCCTATTAATTAAACATTAATTGCATATGTTAATTACTTTAATCCAACACTAAACCTTTATTTTATTTCTCAATTAAGTCCTATAACTTGAAAACGCATATTCAAATCTTAAACCTTTTGGGTCAAGCACCTTTTTGGGCCCCGAAATCTCGCGTTTGTCCCGTTTATATACTCGAGAGTTTTTATGTGAAGCGCCCCGACCTGAGTTTACCGTACACAGTAAACACGAGCCGGAACTGTGACAACCCCACCAAAATCAGCCCAGGCATACAGTGTATAGAACAATAACTCGGCCCAACGGCCAAAATAGTGAAACGACATAAATAACAAATCTGGCCCATTGGCCCAATAATAATTAAAAACAGTGCACAGCGGAAGACTTAAATAACTCACTAACACTGTATGCGACACATGCAAACTATGGATCCAAGCCTGTCTAAGGGAAACGTCGCAGCCTGTCTGGAATGCATCAACCTGTACCAAAAGTAACTCATCCTACGGGATGAAAGCCCGCAGGTGAGGGGTGAGTCCGAAGTGCTCACGACAATGGAAAGACGATCAATATGGACACTAAAGTTACTCAAGGCCAAAAACAATCAAAAACCGACCAAAAGACTCAACAAAATCCAATTATCCAATTTTATCTTTCCGGGCCCCGTCACGGATAAGCTAGGGTCGTACCAGGTTATCAACCTGTTCCTGGTGCCAGATCAAAAAGAACCTAGGGATAGACATCCCAAAAATAACAAACCGGGATAGACATCCCAAGCATAGACATGCTTATCACACGAACCCAGATCATGGCCACCACAAAACAGTCTCTAACCATCCGGTCGTACCTCTACTTACCACGTGACAATTATATTACCATCATTAAAATCGAATCGTAGGGATCGACATCCCTAACGAAAATCCCGAGGATCGACATCCTCATCACAATTCATTATTAATCCATTATTACTTAATCCAAAAGACACAGAAATTCGATACGGGGATAAACTTCCCAAAAATACCAAAATACCAAATACTGGGATAAACATCCCGACAACAATCAAGACCACGAGATAAACATCCCGAACCAACCACAGCAAACGCAATACTCAACAGTGCAACAATCCACAAAACAAATTACCGAGTAATATAGGCACATATTGAAGGAAATCCATCCTCACCTTGGCCGATTACTCAACTTCGGAAGCAATGTCCGGTCCGACGCCGGCTCCTCGGGAAACTGCCCGATATCCAACCTATACCACAAAATCATACATACACATAAATGCACATATTCGGTATGTAATGATGCCAATACTACGAAATTACCCATCCCGGTTCTTACTCGATATTATTATCTTTTACGGAAAATATTTAACCTTACGTATTTCCGAATATAATTTCGGTACCATACTTTAATTAAAAACTCTTTTTCAAAATATTTTCATAAGATACTTATAATTTTCCAAAATATAATCTCCTTAATTTTTCCAGAAAAATAATAAGCTATTTATAATTTCTAGAAAATATGTATAGTATTTGTCTTTTCTAAATATATATACAATTTAATTTTCCAACACAAAATATAATTACTTTAAATTTACAAAATACATATCTATTTACATAAACCACAATCCTAATTTTCCAGACGAAAATAATATACATATTAATTTCCAGGAATTATTTTTAAGGTATATATATATATATATATATATATATATATTTCAAGTCTAACCATAATGTTAATTTACAAACAAAATATAATTATCTTAATTGAAGAATCAAGGTATATATGTTTTTCTAAAACCCAAACCCAGAATATTGCATACAATTTTCCAAAATAATATTCCTATTTTTTTTTCCAGAAATTAATTAGCAGTAATAATTATATAAACAGATTTATATGTATATATATATATATATTATTAAATAAATAAAAAAATAAAAAGAACGAAGGATCCGGACAGCCCAGGCGCGACCCGTCAACCCAGGGCGCGACCCGGTTGCAACCCGCCCAGACGAATCGGGTCTTACCTTAGGGATGGCGGTCGGCGGCGCGACAACGTGAGGGAATGCTGGCGCAGAGTCGGCGACATCGGGGCGACTCCACGGCGGCGGCAACCTGAGTGCGGCGGCGTCGGCTGAAGGCGAGAGGCGCGGAGAGGCTAGATCCGCGGGTTCTCCGTCGGAGCGCGACCCGGTTGCAACCCGCCCAGACGAATCGGGTCTTACCTTAGGGATGGCGGTCGGCGGCGCGACAACGTGAGGGAATGCTGGCGCAGAGTCGGCGACATCGGGGCGACTCCACGGCGGCGGCAACCTGAGTGCGGCGGCGTCGGCTGAAGGCGAGAGGCGCGGAGAGGCTAGATCCGCGGGTTCTCCGTCGGGTTTACGCCTTCCACCGGCGCGTCGGCTGGCGGAAACGGGAGGCGACAGCGGCGGCAAGCTCGCGATGGCATGGCGAGGACGACGAAGGCGGTGGTGCGGCGAGAGGACGGCCGGAACGCCGTCGCGTGTACAGTGACGGGAGGGAGGAGGAGGTGACGCACTGTGCAAAACGGATTTCTCCATTTTCTTCTTTTTTTATTTTCTTTTCTTTGTTTTCTGAATTTCTTTTTTTTTTCTGAATTTCTTTTATTTCTTCTTCTTTTTTTTTTCTTTTTTTTTCTTCCTCTCTCTCTGTATTTTTTTTTCTGTTTTCTTATATTTTTTTTCTTTTCTTTTTTTTTCCTTTTTTTTCTCTCTTTTTCTTTTCTCTCTTTTTTTCTTTTTCTCTCTTTTTTTCTCTCCTTTCTTTTTTTCTTCTCTTCCTCTCTTCCTCTCCTTCTCCACCGGTTCCTTCCTTTTATAAACTGTGTTTTTTTTTACTATTAGGCTTGTGAGTTTTCAATAATACGATTCGTCTCCATTACGGGTGAGTCCGATCCGGACTAGAAAATAACTGATACCTCCTTAGTTATTTTCCGGTGTGATTTTCCGAGAAATTCCGAAACCCGAAAAAATACCAACTTAGTTCCGAAAAATCCACGGGAAAATCACGAGCGCGGGAAAACACTCGGATTCGAAAAACGACTCCCGATTTACCTTGAATTAACTACCCAAGATTAATTCAACAGTAAATCACGGTAAATAGACTTTTACAGTCCGGTAAAAATCCAAAATTTTTACCCGGGCTGTTACAGACTACCCACCTTAAAAAGAATTTCGTCCCCGAAATTCCGTCTTATCCGTGGGTCCTACCATGATAAGATTCTGGCACACTCTGCCAGGTGTCCAACCTCAACATGAGATACCGCTTATACCCTTAAGCGACATCTCGTCCGCTTATAAATACCAAATCCTCATGACTGGCAAACTCACACACAGTCATGGACTCTCCACTGAGATCAAGGACAACTTCCGATTCCGAGAACAACAGCTACATCGGCGGTAGAGCTTTCCCAACAAGCTCCGATGATGAACCTCCAAAGAAACGGTTCAAGACCAACATCATCGGCCTGCAGGAGCACATGGTCGTTTCCCCAAAACGACGGAAGAAGCGAGTCCCCAAGAAAGCTGATGACAGAAAAGGCAAGGCGGTCGCTGAGAGCAGCACTCCGCAACAAAAGCTGACGCAACTGAACTTCTCGCTGAAGAAGATCAGCTCGGCGGTGGCGCAAATCGAACTGGCGTGCATGGAGCTGTTCCCGCACATGGAAAATGTCAAAAAGATTGTAAAAGACCTAGAGAAGCAAGTAGCTCCGTAGAGTACTCCTTCTCCTGTTGTAAACCTTATAAAATAAATAAAATAAATTTCCTTTTAAATCAAAAATTCTCATGTGTTATAAAATCTCATGTTAAACGGAAAATAAAGCATCTCAAAGCAAAATAAAATTTGACAATAAAAAAATATAAAATCAAACATAAAGAAATCAAAAATAAATCTCGTTTAACAGAATCAAAACCAAAAAGGAATAAAAATAAAACACGTTCTCATGAACGACGCTCAGGATCGATCGTATCTGTCCTCGATCCCGAGAAACGTAACGTACGCAGCGATGATCACGGAAACGTCCTGTGTCTCTCGAAAGACACGTTACCCACTTGTTCAAAAATTCCGCATAAGCCACAACGTCTGTCAAGTCTCGCATCTCTCCACGGTGTCCGAACAGCTGTAAGCTTGTCGCACATACGCTCTACTCGAGATACGGTCCCATCTGTCTGGCCTCAACGGTCACGGATGCATGTGATAAAAGATGCAAGAAAATATAGTATATCCATGAAAAGAAAAGACAAGGTAGCCAGAGCAAAAGAAATCATAAGATAGAAAGAGGCTGAAAAACTCTGGCACGGTTGTCCAAAAACGCGTAAAGTAATAAAGCAATAAATGAAAGCAACGGTAAAATTTCAAAAAGCAAAATCTTTAAAATCAAAAACGGTAATCACGCTCCCCGTAAGTGTATAAAAGAAGGAGCGAAGGTGTGTAAATTATCAAAGCATTTAAAGCAACAAAACCATTCTGAAAAACAAAAATGCAACGCTCCAAAAACAGAATCCCACACGTTCCAATCAAGATGCCTGCTCCCTCATCAGTTTTCTTCGTCGAAGGTGCCAATCTCGGCAGGAGGAATCGTTTGGCGTACAGCATGGTCAACGAGCGCGCTGAGGAACTACCGAACGAGCTCGGTAGAATGCCACGCCTGGTCTTTGTCGACGAGCTCTACTCATCGCGGTTCTTCGTCACTCCAATGGAAGAGGTGTTCTTCTTAGAGGATCGCGGCACTCTGAGGACATCCTACTACGGATCAGCAAACTCCGTGATGTTCTTCATCTCGGATAGGCTTCAAGAGTTCAACTTGGAGTCCACTTGCCAGACTGTGGAGCAAGGCGCTTACTACCAGCTCTCAATGACAGCCCAGAGCATACCCAGAATGACTCGGCTACCTCCAACCTGGCCAAAGGTACGGCTACTGGTGTGGAACTGCAGAGGAGTGGCAAGGCGTGCACAGGAATTCTCACGCACCCTGAGGGACTTGAAGAACCAGTACAAGCCCAATATGGTTCTTCTAACGGAGACGCAGTGGCAACCACGAGACGATCACGGTCTGATTCCACTCCGATTCCCTCAGGCAAACCGGTTCGAGATTCCTGGCCAGCGCGACAGAGGTGGCATGTGGTTCTCTTGGAGCGATAGGGTCACGGTCAACATCAACAGCGACGCAAACAGCTTCCGTGTTAACGTCGTTGCAAACCGTTAAATGTATTTTCTTATTTTATAAATTATCAAAAATCAATGTAATATTTCCCTTTTCATAAAATATTATGTAATATTTTCCCTTTGTAATGAAATTATCAATATTATTAATAATATTTGCATTTCCGCTTATTATGGCATCATTTACCTCATATGTGTATGCTCTGCGACAGCTGGCGTCCCTTGACTGGATCCATAATGCACTAACTAGAATGATATAAAATAATAAACAAATGGAGCGAACTATGCAAACAAGACAACAAACACACAAAGACTTCCCAACAAGACCTAACGCCCGCTCCGCTACCAAAATGAAGCGCCCCGACCCGAGTTTACCGTACACAGTAAACACGAGCCGGAACTGTGACAACCCAACCAAAATCAGCCCAAGCATACAGTGTATAGAATAATAACTCGGCCCAACGGCCAAAATAGTGAAACGACATAAATAACAAATCTGGCCCATTGGCCCAATAATAATTAAAAACAGTGCACAGCGGAAGACTTAAATAACTCACTAACACTGTATGCGACACATGCAAACTATGGATCCAAGCCTGTCTAAGGGAAACGTCGCAGCCTTTCTGGAATGCATCAACCTGTACCAAAAGTAACTCATCCTACGGGATGAAAGCCCGCAGGTGAGGGGTGAGTCCGAAGTGCTCACGACAATGGAAAGACGATCAATATGGACACTAAAGTTACTCAAGGCCAAAAACAATCAAAAACCGACCAAAAGACTCAACAAAATCCAATTATCCAATTTTATCTTTCCGGGCCCCGTCATGGATAAGCTAGGGTCGTACCAGGTTATCAACCTGTTCCTGGTGCCAGATCAAAAAGAACCTAGGGATAGACATCCCAAAAATAACAAACCGGGATAGACATCCCAAGCATAGACATGCTTATCACACGAACCCAGATCATGGCCACCACAAAACAGTCTCTAACCATCCGGTCGTACCTCTACTTACCACGTGACAATTATATTACCATCATTAAAATCGAATCGTAGGGATCGACATCCCTAACGAAAATCCCGAGGATCGACATCCTCATCACAATTCATTATTAATCCATTATTACTTAATCCAAAAGACACAGAAATTCGATACGGGGATAAACTTCCCAAAAATACCAAAATACCAAATACTGGGATAAACATCCCGACAACAATCAAGACCACGAGATAAACATCCCGAACCAACCACAGCAAACGCAATACTCAACAGTGCAACAATCCACAAAACAAATTACCGAGTAATATAGGCACATATTGAAGGAAATCCATCCTCACCTTGGCCGATTACTCAACTTCGGAAGCAATGTCCGGTCCGACGCCGGCTCCTCGGGAAACTGCCCGATATCCAACCTATACCACAAAATCATACATACACATAAATGCACATATTCGGTATGTAATGATGCCAATACTACGAAATTACCCATCCCGGTTCTTACTCGATATTATTATCTTTTACGGAAAATATTTAACCTTACGTATTTCCGAATATAATTTCGGTACCATACTTTAATTAAAAACTCTTTTTCAAAATATTTTCATAAGATACTTATAATTTTCCAAAATATAATCTCCTTAATTTTTCCAGAAAAATAATAAGCTATTTATAATTTCTAGAAAATATGTATAGTATTTGTCTTTTCTAAATATATATACAATTTAATTTTCCAACACAAAATATAATTACTTTAAATTTACAAAATACATATCTATTTACATAAACCACAATCCTAATTTTCCAGACGAAAATAATATACATATTAATTTCCAGGAATTATTTTTAAGGTATATATATATATATATATATATATATATATTTCAAGTCTAACCATAATGTTAATTTACAAACAAAATATAATTATCTTAATTGAAGAATCAAGGTATATATGTTTTTCTAAAACCCAAACCCAGAATATTGCATACAATTTTCCAAAATAATATTCCTATTTTTTTTTCCAGAAATTAATTAGCAGTAATAATTATATAAACAGATTTATATGTATATATATATATATATTATTAAATAAATAAAAAAATAAAAAGAACGAAGGATCCGGACAGCCCAGGCGCGACCCGTCAACCCAGGGCGCGACCCGGTTGCAACCCGCCCAGACGAATCGGGTCTTACCTTAGGGATGGCGGTCGGCGGCGCGACAACGTGAGGGAATGCTGGCGCAGAGTCGGCGACATCGGGGCGACTCCACGGCGGCGGCAACCTGAGTGCGGCGGCGTCGGCTGAAGGCGAGAGGCGCGGAGAGGCTAGATCCGCGGGTTCTCCGTCGGGTCTACGCCTTCCACCGGCGCGTCGGCTGGCGGAAACGGGAGGCGACAGCGGCGGCAAGCTCGCGATGGCATGGCGAGGACGACGAAGGCGGTGGTGCGGCGAGAGGACGGCCGGAACGCCGTCGCGTGTACAGTGACGGGAGGGAGGAGGAGGTGACGCACTGTGCAAAACGGATTTCTCCATTTCCTTCTTTTTTTATTTTCTTTTCTTTGTTTTCTGAATTTCCTTTTTTCTGAATTTCTTTTATTTCTTCTTCTTTTTTTTCTTTTTTTTTCTTCCTCTCTCTCTGTATTTTTTTTTTCTGTTTTCTTATATTTTTTTTCTTTTCTTTTTCCTTTTTTTTCTCTCTTTTTCTTTTCTCTCTTTTTTTCTTTTTCTCTCTTTTTTTCTCTCCTTTCTTTTTTTCTTCTCTTCCTCTCTTCCTCTCCTTCTCCACCGGTTCCTTCCTTTTATAAACTGTGTTTTTTTTTACTATTAGGCTTGTGAGTTTTCAATAATACGATTCGTCTCCATTACGGGCGAATCCTATCCGGACTAGAAAATAACTGATACCTCCTTAGTTATTTTCCGGTGTGATTTTCCGAGAAATTCCGAAACCCGAAAAAATACCAACTTAGTTCCGAAAAATCCACGGGAAAATCACGAGCGCGGGAAAACACTCGGATTCGAAAAACGACTCCCGATTTACCTTGAATTAATTACCCAAGATTAATTCAACAGTAAATCACGGTAAATAGACTTTTACAGTCCGGTAAAAATCCAAAATTTTTACCCGGGCTGTTACATTATGTCTCTTTTATGTACTCCGAGTTTTACGTTTTGTCCCTTTTGTATACTTCGGGCAGCCCGGACGCTGATGTGGCCTTCTGCTGGGTTCATGAAACACGTGTCACAACACAATTGGTGCCGTATGGAAATTTTTTACAGGCCCACCATTTTTCCCATATTTTTTATTTCCAAAATTAGGAAAAATATTTTTTTTCTAATTTTAAATCCTATACCAACCAGTAGACCCAATTTTTATTAGGGTTCACCCAATTCTTATTGCGGTTCATCCAATTCCATACCAATTAAAACTCATATTGGTTTTCCATTTTCCTTTCCTCGTTCAGTTAAAAAAAATCTATTATACAAAAAAAAAGTCCAAATTTAGCTTGATTGCAACCACCGTGAGAGATGACAAGGTTCATGCTCGCCGCACTCATGCATTCCAATTAAAACTCATATTGGTCAGATGGTCGTGCACCGTGTTATGGGTAAATAGAGATCAAAAACAAAATAGAGAGAAGAGAGTATTGTATTGTATTGATTACAAGAGTTTGTCGCTGGAAGAGTATACAAGACGATTCCAGAACAATATCCCTCATATTCTTTTCCCTGTCTCAACTTCTCTCCTCTTTGTCTATATGTATACAAGTAACAACCACCCTATTTTAACGTAAATAAAAGGAAAATATAATTAGATGATAATTAAAAGTAAGTAACAGTTCTGCAGTCTATATTAGGTGCTACACACAGTATCAAATACACCCCAAAGGAGAATGAAGGAAAGCGAGCTTCAATATCATCAAGAAATTCCCAAGTAGCATTAGAGTCAGGTTGGTTGCGCCATTTAATTAACCATTGAATTGCAGCACGGTTATCTTGGGGAAAAGGCGTCGTCCTAACACCTTCTCTGGGTACAAAATAGTAGAAGAAGAGAGGGGAGGAGCTTGAGCTGAAGATTCAGTAGGACCATATGCACGTTTGAGCTGGGAAACATGAAAGGTATCATGAATGGCAGCAGTAGGTGGCAATTGGAGCTTATAAGCAACCTTACCGACACGAGCCAAGGCCTTGTAAGGACCATAATATCATGGAGAAAGCTTCTGATTGGTGCGATGAGCAACCGTGTGTTGACGGTAGGGCTGTAATTTAAGATACACCCAATCACTGACAACAAATTCACGGTCAGAACGATGCTTGTTAGCTTGTTCCCGCATCCGATTCTGAGCCTTAAGTAATTGATCCCGCAAAGCATTAATCATAACCTCCCTGTCACATAAGAGCTTGTCCACAGCATCTACTTGAGAATCCTTGTGGAAATAGGGAACATGGAGAGGTGGAGGAAAGCCATATAAAGCTTCAAAAGGAGACATGTGGAGGGAGGAGTGAAAATTAGTGTTATACCACCATTCAGCAAGGCTAAGCCAATTGGCCCATGTGCTGGGGTTATCAATAGCCATGCAGCGTAAATATGCCTCAAGACAACGATTGACCACCTCTGTTTGGCCATCGGTTTGGGGTGATAAGCAGTGGAGTATTGAAGAGAAACACCCTGAAGGCGAAAAAGATCTTTCTAGAATTGACTAAGAAAGGTGGCATCTCGGTCACTGGTGATAGTGTTAGGAAAGCCATGAAGTTTGTAGATTTTGTCTAAAAAAGCTTGGGCAACAATAGCAGCAGTGTACGGGTGGGACAAGGCAATAAAATGAGCATATTTGGTTAGTCGATCAACAACTACCATGATGACAGACTTGCCTTTAGAACGGGGTAGACCATCAATAAAATTCATGCTAATGTCTGTAAAAACCCCTTTAGGAATAGGGAGTGGTTGCAAGAGACCCGGAGAGGCAACTGTATCATATTTGCATCGTTGACATATATTGCAAGCGTGAATATATTGGCGAACATGACGCTCCATCCCTTTCCAGTAAAATAAAGCAGAAAGACGCCGAGTAGTGGCATGTACGCCGGAGTGACCTCCTAAAGCAGTGTCATGGTATGCTTTAATAAGCAATTGGTGCAAATGAGGATCAGAACCAACCACTAATTTACCATGCCGTTTATGAAGAGAATCTTGGAAATTTGGGATGGAGTAGGGATTAGAATGCAAGTCTTGAATAAGCTGAGAAATAGTAGAATCAGTAGCCCAACTAGCTTGAATTTGGGCAAGTAGTTGCATGTCAATAGATGATATGGCCAACGAAAATAGTTGAGCACTGGGCAATCTAGACAATGCATCTGCTGCCTTATTTTCTTTCCCACATTTGTATTGGACCTCATAGTCAAAGGACATCAACTTAGAAAGCCAATAATGCTGACTAGGGACAGTGACTTTTTGTTCCAAGAGATATTTCAAACTGTGGTGATCAGAACGAACGATGAAGTGGCGACCCATGAGATAGTGTTCCCAATGCTTAACTGGAAAAAGAACAGCAAGTAATTCTCGTTCATATGCAGAATAAGATTGATGTAAAGGACTTAAAGCCTTACTAATGTAAGCTAATGGATGACCCTCTTGCATAAGTACAGCCCCAATTCCAATAGAAGAAGCATCTGTTTCTAATATAAAAGTTTTAGAAAAATCAGGTAATGTTAGAACTGGAGCAGTAGTGAGCAATAGTTTGAGCTATTGGAAAGAAGATTGAGCAGGATCATTCCAAGAAAAAGCATCTTTCTTCGGTAAGTCATGCAAAGGGCGACAAATAACACCATAATTAGGAACAAAGCGTCTGTAATAACCAGTGAGGCCTAAGAATCCCCGCAACTGCTTAAGAGAAGTAGGAACAGGCCATTGGACCACACCTTGGATTTTAGCAGGGTCAGTAGAAACACCAGCAGCTGAAATAACATAGCCTAAATACTCCACTTGTGATCCTGCAATTGAACACTTGGACTTCTTGGCAAAGAGAGAGTGAGCCCGAAGTAGATGAAAAGTAATGCGCAAGTGTGTAAGATGCTCCTCTAAGTTAGGATTGTAAACCAAAATGTCATCGGAAAAGACCAGAATAAACTTGCGCAAATAAGGAAGGAAGATTTCATTCATCAAACTCTGAAAAGTGGAATGGGCATTAGTAAGCCCAAATGGCATAACAAGAAATTCATAGTGGCCATTATGAGATTTGAATGCCGTTTTATGGATATCAGCAGGGTGCATCCGGATTTGATGATAGCCGGATCGTAAATCAATTTTAGAATAAACAGCTGACCCATGAAGTTCTTCTAGCAACTCTTCAATGATGGGAATGGGATACTTATCTTTAATAGTACGGCGATTGAGCTCCCGGTAATCCACACAGAGGCACCATGTACCATCCTTCTTCTTAACCAAAACAATAGGAGTAGCAAAAGGACTTTTGCTGTGCTGGATAAGACCAGCGTCTAACATCGCCGAAATGGTTTTCTCCACAACTGATTTTTGCATAGCATTATGACGATAAGGACGCATGCTAACCAGTTCCGTATCAGGTTGCAAGTGGATTTGATGATCATGAGTGCGTGAGGGAGGCAGAGATGTTGGAGTAGCAAACACATCTTCAAACTCTTCTAATAAGGCTTGAATAGCCACAGGAGGAGAAACATCAAGAGGAGAAGAGTTTGGGGAGGAAGTAGGATGCAAAGAGCATATACAAACTGCCGAAACCTGATTTGGTTTTGCAAGTAATTTCTGCATTTGAGAAGCATTGACAGCAGATACAGAAGTAGAACCAATTCCACGAAGGGCAACATGTATATTATTAATGTGGAAAGACATAGTGAGAGCTTTGAAATTAAAGAGGATGTCATCTAAGGTCCGTAGCCATTGCATGCTCACAATCATGTTATAATAATGAAGCGGAAGAACATAAAAGTCTGCACAAAATTCATGACCTTGCATTTTCCAATGCAGATCAAGCATTTAGAGGAACAAGTAAGCTTTGTACCATCAGCAATTTGGATTTCAATAGGAGCTGTGGGGGTAATAGGAAGATTGAGTCGTTGAACCAAGGCACTATCAATGAAATTATGAGTGCTCCCTGTGTCAATTAAGATATGTAGTTGCCGGTGGTGCAAGGAACAGTGTATGTGCAAAGCATCAGGGGAATCCAAATTGCTGATGGTACAAAGCTTACTTGTTCCTCTAAATGCTTGAATCTGCAATGGAAAATGCAAAGTCATGAATTTTGTGCAGACTTTTATGTTCTTCCACTTCATTATTATAACATGATTGGAGCCAAAGGAAACATGTGGAGCCAAAGAGTCAGTAACAGTGGTATCTAAAAAGATAGGAGTATCAAAGGCAGAATCCTCGAAGGAAGGATCATGTGGAGCAACATAAGCAACAAACAATTGTCTTCCAGAACAACGGTGGCCTGGTGTGTATTTAGAGTCACACTTAAAACATAGGTTCTTAGCCTTACGATCAGCAATTTCAGCATCACTGAGTTGTTTAAAAACCATGAGGTAGCCAGCGATAGGAGAAGGTAAGGCCCAAGGGACAGGGGAAGCATTTAGTGGAGGTGGCAGGGAAGAAGACTAGGGTAAGTTGGGAAGGGTGGGAAGGGTGGGCAAGGGCAGGTTGGGTGACCTGGGAAACAAGGTAGAGAGATGAGACTCCTGCAACCGAGCTAAAGCTTGAGCTTCGCGCAAGGATTTAGGTTGCAACATACGAACCATGCTCTCAATATTGGGGTGTAGCCCACGAAGAAACAAACTAAGGGCGTTGGCTTCAGTCAATTGGATACGGTGGCTTAGGCGATCGAAATCCTTGAGGTATGTTTGTAAGGGACCTGTTTGTTTCAAGTTGGCAAGGTCGGCTAGAAGGTCGTCATAGGTCTACGTTCCAAATCGAGCCAAAATAGCATGAGAGTACTCTTCCCAAGTAAGAGCAGAACTAGAATCCCGACTATTAAGAAAAGATTGGTGCCAATAGAGGGCATCACCATCCAGATGAATCATAGCCAGGTGAACCTTAGTCTCAGGAGGCGTATTATCAATCAAGAAAAAATGATTGCATTTATATATCCAACCCCCAACATTTTCCGTACACAGGATTCTCACCACAAAAGATATATTAAATAAACATTTTGTCCACTAACCGTTTTCAACGTTTGTAATGAATGAGTAAATTCATTTCAATTTTTTTTTCTAAACGTTCAGTGCATTACACCTCGGAGTTACAAAATTAAATCTCTTGATTTAATTACTTTTGATTCATATCTTAATACCTGTTTTAAATGTCTAAAGCTCTTTATTTGACACACTCAAATACACAATAAGTGTTAAGCTCTCTTTTTTCTCCTCGTTTTTTTTTTATATATATAATGCTAGGTTCTTTCTTTGTTCTTGGTAGTTTTTTGTGTCCTATATGTTTGTAGAAGAACCTGTTGAATCCTGGAGAAAATTTGCTACAAGCAAAATATTCCTTTAGGACAGTGCCCAACACGCCTCAGATTATGTGTTATGATCCCAATTTTACAACAATTCAAAGGAATAATTCTTGTCTCTTCTTCTTTAATTTTTTCTTATGAACATTGTTCTTATAAAGGTTTTTTTGTTGATTTATGCTTTTACAAAGCTAATAGTGGACGAGAAACTAAAAGATGCAAAAGAGAAAATCAAAATTGCACATATGGAGGAGAACAATAAAAGCTGACCTGGTGAAAGGTATGTCTTCTAATAAAATTTTGATTACAAGCCATATATGAAATCTAATCAAAATTTAATTAAAGGTACTTATTCTTTTTATGAACGAATCAAATGATTTTTTTTGTAAAAATGGGATGAGAAATGAAAATTTTCCTAAGACAAAATTTAATTTGGTATAGGAGAGGATATTAGAGTTGAGATCATTTCTCGAAAATTATTTTGTGGTAAATGTGAGTAAATAAAATTATGTATGAAACGCCCTGACCCGTATTTACCGTACACAGTAAACACGTGCCGGAACTGTGACAACCCAACCCAACAAAGCTCAGCATACAGTGTATACAACAGATATCCGGACTCAACAGCCCAAATTAAAAACAACAATAACTCATCCGGCCCAATGGCCCAATAATAGCAAAAATAATGCACAACGGAAGACTTAACAACTCACAAAACACTGTAAGCGACACTGATGCAAACTATGGATCCGAGCCCTGTCCAAGGGATAACGCCGCAGCCTCTCTGAAATGCACCAACCTGTACCAAAATAACTCATCCTACGGGATGAAAGCCCGCAGGTGAGGGGTGAGTCCGAAGTGCTCACCGACGAAGGAAAGACAATCAATATGCACACTAAAATTACTCAAGTCGAAAACACTGGCTAAACAGGCCAACCAAAAGACTCGACCCAAAATCGGTCCAAGACCAAAAGACTCAAATAAAATCCAATTATCCAATTTTATCTTTCCGGGCCCCGTCACGGATAAGCTAGAGGTCAGACCTGGTTATCAACATATTCCGGGTGCCAGACCAAATCCAGAGAACCAAGGGATCGACATCCCAAAAATACGAACCCAGGGATAGACATCCCAAAAATAATCACGGAATAGACATCCCAAGCATAGACATGCTTATCATAAGAACCCAGATCACGGCCACCACGAAACAGTCTTAAACCATCGAGTCGTACCACAACTTACCACGTGACATTTATATTACCGTCATCAAAAACCAAACTCACAGGGATCGACATCCCTAACCAAAATACCGGGATAAGACATCCCTTTCCAAAAATCAAGGATCGACATCCTTGTCACAATTTATTAATTATTCCATTATACTCATGGTCAAGACACGAAAATAAATATTCAAACCCAATCAAAATACTGGGATAAACATCCCGACAACATTCAAGACCATGGGATTAACATCCCGAGACAAACCACAACAAACACAATACTCAACAATGCAATAATCCACGAAACAAAATAACCGAGTAATATAGGCACATATTGAAGGAAATCCATCCTCACCTTGGCCGATTACTCAACTCCGGAAACAATGACCGGTCCGACGCCGGCTCCTCGGGACACTGCCCGATATCCAAACCTATACCACAAGACAATATATACACATAAATGCACATAATCGGTATACCATGATGCCAATACTGCGAAATACCCATCCCGGTTCCTATCCGTTATTATTAACTTTTACCGAAAATATTTTACCGTACGTATTTCCGAATATAATTTCGGTACCATATTTTAATTAAAACTCTTTTGAAAATATTTCCATAAAAATTAATTATAATTTTCCAAGTATTATTATCTTTAGAAAACTCCATTTCCAGAAAGTATATACACATTAATTTATTTTCTGAAAATAAACACGAATTTATAAATACACATATATATTTCCAACATAAAATACTTTTCCAAACAATTACATTATCAAAATAATCGTATATTTCAGAATTATAAATCACGTGTACCATATATATTTCCAAAGTTAATTACCATAATTTTCCAAAAAATTAATAACGCATTTATAATTTTCAGAAAATATATATACAATATTTATCTTTTTCCTAATTATATATAATAACATTTTTCAAAAAAAAACATAATTATCAAGGTATATATATATATACATACATTTTCCCTAAAACCATAAATCATACTGTCTATATTTTTTTCTCAATGTGAATATATTTTTTTTGAAAATTAAATACCAGTAATTATATAAACAGATTTATATATATATATATATATATATATATATATATATATATATATTTAAAAAAATAAAACAAACCCAACCCGACAACCCAGGCCCAGGGAGGCGCGACCCGGCCGCGACCCGCCCAGAGGAATCGGATCCTCACATTAAGAACGGCGGCGGAGGCGCGACGCAGCGCTAGGAAGGTGTCGCGAGGCGCGGCGTGAGGCGGCGATGCTGGAACGGCAGCAGGGAGGGCGCGGCGGCGACGGCAGAAGGCGGCAGGCGCGGGAAAGCTAGATCCGCGGGTTCTCCGCCCGGTCAACGGCTCGTGCAGGAGCGTCCGGCGGCGGAAGAACTCGGGGAAGGCGACGACAGGTCGGCGACGGTGAGGCGAAGGCGAGGCTGGTGGCGGTGCGTCGTGACTCGGCGCCGATCGCTTCCTCGTGTACAGTAACCGAGGAGCTCCGGGGTGGCGGTACTGTTCCTTCTTCTTTTTTTTCCTGTTTCTTTTTTTTATTTTTTTCTTTCTTTTTTTTCTTTCCTCCTCTCTGTTTTTCTGTTTTTTTTCTTTTCTTTTTTTTCTCCTTTTTTTTTTCTTTTCTTCTTTTCTCTCTTTTTCTTTTTTTTCTCTCTTCTTTTTTTCCTCTCCTTTTCTTTTTTTTCCCCTCTTCTCTTCTTCCTCTCCTGGTTTCTTCTTTTTATAAACCGTAAAAATCACTGTGCATCACTGTTGACATGTGAATCTGTAATAATGCAGCTTGTCTGCATTACAGAGCGAGTCCGGTCCGGACCAGAAAATAACTGATACCCCCTTAGTTATTTTCCGGTGTGATTTTCCGAGAAATTTCGAAACCCGAAAAATACCAACTTAGGCCCGAAAAATCCACAGAAAAATCACGAGCGCGGGAAAACTCTCGGTTTCGAAAAACGACTCCCGATTTACCTTGAATTAATTACCCAAGATTAATTCAACAGTAAATCACGGTAAAAAGACTTTTACAGTCAAGGTAAAAATTAAAAATTTTACCCGGGCTGTTACAATGTAACTCAAACTTGTTTTGTATAAAAATTGAGTGATGCATTAAGAAACTAACATAATTCGTTTCCTCTTACACTTTAGTAAGGGATGACGAAAGACATGTTTGTTTTTTAGATTTCAGAATTGTTAAAATTCTTGAACCAAATAATTTTTTTCTAAAACTCACATTTGGGTAAACCTTGGCTCTCATATGTACCTTATAGTCATATAAATTGTAACAGCCCGGGTAAAATTTTTGATTTTTACCGGGACTGTAAAAGTCTTTTTACCGTGATTTACTGTTGAATTAATTTTGGGTAATTAATTCAAGGTAAATCGGGAGTCGTCTTTTGAAACCGAGGGTTTTCCCGCGCTCGTGATTTTCCCGCGGATTTTTCGAACCTAAGTTGGTATTTTTCGAGTTTCGGAATTTCTCGGAAAATCACACCGGAAAATAACAAAGGAGGTATCTGTTATTTTCTGGTCCGGATCGGATTCGCCCGTAATGCAGACGAAATTTTATTATTGATTCACATGATCAATAGTAAAATTTTCAGTTTATTTAAGGAGGCAGCCGGTGGAAGAGCAGAAGAAGAGAAGGAAAAAAAAAGAAAGGAGAGAAAAAGAGAGAAAAAGAAAAAGAGAGAAAAGAAAAAGAGAGAAAAAAAAGAGAGGAAAAAGAAAAGAAAAAAATAAGAAAAGAAAAAAAAGAAAAACAGGAAAACAGTGAAAGGAAGAAGGAAAAAAATAGAAAAAAAAGAAATGAAAAAAAAGAAACAGAAAATAGAAAAGGAAAAGAAAATCAGAGAAATTAGAGAAAAAGTAGAAAAATGGAAGAAAAAAAAAGGAACAGTGCTGTCACCTTGCTCCGCCCGGTTACTGCACACGTCGAGCAGTTTCTCGGCGAATCACGCCACACCGCCGCCACCAGGAGGTTCGTCACGCCGGCGCGACCTCACCCATGCCTCCCCCGTCGCCATCCGCCGCTGGACGCGCAGCGCAGAGCCGTTGACCCGCCGAATTCCCCGCGGATCTGCTTTCCTCCGTTGCTGCTCGGTTTCCTGTCGCCGCCGCGTCCTACCTTCTGCTGTGCCAGAGTCGCCAGCAGCCGCCTGCCTTCCTTCCGTGCTTGCTTCTCCTTTCCCGCCTCGATCCCGCCGTCGCGACGCTGCAAACCCGCTGGTAAGGCCGGGTTTTACCCGTTTCCTTGCCGGGTCGCGCGCTTCCTGGGTTGGAACCGGGTTGGGTTTGTTCTATTTAATTTTTTTTAATATATATATATATATATATACATAAATCTGTTTGTATAGTTAAATTCTGTTAATTAATTTCTGGAAAAATATATACATATGTTCTGAAAAACATAGTAAGCTTAGATTATGGTAAATATATGTGTATACTTTTATTCTTTGCAAATAAAATAACTATGTTTTATTATTTTTAGAAATGGTTATTTGGAAAAAGATATATATATGTAATATATTTATTTCTGCTGGAATATAATTCTGGGAAGATATATATTTTGACAAAAACTGTTAGTATGGATTTTGGTATTCTGGAAAATATATATATGTATATATACTTTGATTCTTGGAATTAAAGAACATTATATTATTGTTTTGAAAATTAATATTATGTTTATAACATGAAAATAATTTCTGAAAATTTAATATGCATATTATTTCGTCTGTAAAATTATGATTATGGTATATGTATATAAATATGTATTTGAAAAATTAAGGTTAATTATATTTTGTGTTGGAAAATTAAATTGTATATACATTTAGAAAAAGATAAATACTATATATATTTTCAAGAAATTATAAATAGGTTGTTATTTTCTGGAAAAATTATGGAGAATATAATTTTGGAAATTATAATTATTTTATGAAAATAATTTGAAAAGAGTTTTAATTAAAGTATGGTACCGAAATTATATTCGGAGATACGTATGGTTAACTATTTTCGATAAATGGAAATAATAAAGGATAAGTAACCGGGATGGGTTATTACGCATTTTGGGCATCATAGTATACCGATTATGTGCATTCATGTGTATGTATGGTTTTGTTGTATAGGTTTGGATATCGGGCAGTTTCCCGAGGAGCCGGCGTCGGACCGGACATTATTTTCCGAAATTGAGTAATCGGCCACGGTGAGGATGGATTTCCTTCAATATGTGCCTATATTACTCGGTTATTGTGTTTTGTTGCTTATTGCATTGTTGGTATGTTTCGGGATGTTTATCCCATGGTCTTGTTTGTGGTCGGGATGTTTATTCCAAGTCGGTTTTTAGATGTTTATCCCTGAGTCGTTTTGGCACTAAGTATAATGGTATAATTAATGAATTGTGATGAGGATGTCGATCCTTGGTATTTTGGTTAGGGATGTCGATCCCTGAGTTTGGTTTTTGACGACGGTAATATAATTGTCACGTGGTAAGTAGAGGTACGATCGGATGGTTAGAGACTGTTTTGTGGTGGCCATGATCTGGGTTCGTGTGATAAGCATGTCTATGATTGGGATGTCTATCCCGGTTTGTTATATTTGGGATGTCTATCCCGGTTTGTTATATTTGGGATGTCTATCCCTGGGTTCTATTTTGATCTGGCACCAGGAACAGGTTGATAACCTGGTACGACCCTAGCTTATCCGTGACGGGGCCCGGAAAGATAAAATTGGATAATTGGTTTTTATTGAGTCTTTTTGGACTTGGACCGATTTTGGGTCGGGTCATTTGGTTTGACTGTTATTTTTGACTTGAGTAATTTTTAGTATTCATATTGATTGTCTTTCCTTCGTCGGTGAGCACTTCGGACTCACCCCTCACCTGCGGGCTTTCATCCCGTAGGATGAGTTATTTCATGTACCGGCTTGGTGCATTCCAGACAGGCTGCTGCGTTTCCCCTTGGACGGGCTTGGATCCATAGTTTGCATGTGTCGCATACAGTGTATGTGAGTTATATTAAGTCTTCCGCTGTGCATTATTTTTATTATTGTTGGGCCATTGGGCCGTGTTGAGATTTTATTGTTGTTTTTATTACGGGCTGTTGAGCCCGGATATTTGTTGTATACATTGTATGCTGGGTCATGTTGGGTTGGGTTGTCACAGTTCCGGCTCGTGTTTACTATGTACGGTAAATTCGGGTCGGGGCGCTTCATTTTGGTAGCGGAGCGGGCGTTAGGTCTTGTTGGGCAGTCTTTGTGTGTTTGTTGTCCTTGTTTGCATAGTTCGCTCCAGTTGTTTATTATTTTATATCATTTCAGTTAGTGCCTTATGGATCCAGTCAAGGGACGCCAGCTGTCGCAGAGCATACACATATGAGGTAAATGATGCCATAAATAAGCGAAAATATAAATATTATTGATAACACTGATATTTTCATTACAAACATAAATATTTTTAATATTGCTGATATTAAAAATACAAACAGAAATATTATAATGATATTTTATATTTTGTAAAAATAAAAATACATTTAACGATTTCGAACGACGTTGACTGATGTGCACATATTTCACATAGTATTAAAGGCATGAAAACTTCTTTATTATTATTATTTTGAATAAAAATCATGCATTTACTTATCTTTCTTTGTTTTATTGTTGAATAAATTGCTTGAACTAACAATTATGTTTTCAGGTGTAAAATCGTCCCTCTTCGCTACCGAGATCAATTTCGGCCAAAACTGGAAACCGGGCAGAAACTTGAGCAGAGTTCACTCTTTGGCCGATTTCATACGCCTCAGAAGTCCAATTAACATGAAATAAGTTGGAGATGAAAGTACACATCCATATCTTTCCAGTGATATAAAGTTCATAATTTTTGGCCTTGTGGATTAGGAGCAGTAATTAATTCAATTCAGTCCAGGCGTGCAGGAATCCTGCACTGGCCACCGACCCTGCCTCGGTGTTTTCATCATAACTCCTACTACACAAGTCCAATTTTGGAGTTCTTTATATGAAAAGAAAGATAAAGGAATTATCTACAACTTTGTAGAATATCTCAAAGTCTAATTCGGCTGTCTACAGGTTCCAAAAGTGCTTGCAAGTCTCGGGTCATATGTTGCCAATCATGTGACCCCTTCTAGAAGAGCATCATGGCAACCAAAGGACATGCTTTGTTGGATAATCAAATTGGACGACTTGGAAGGCATTCAAGGAGAATAAAACAGCCTAGAAAGCAACATAATTTCCTGGAAAGAAAGCTCAACCATCAGCACATGCAAAAGAGAAGGAATATTCATGCTAGGGTGGAAAGGCAAGTGACAACCCATCCATTACAACCACCCCACCAGCAATGCCTCCACCATTGAGGCCCTTTCCAGCACGAATTTGGTAGCTAAAGGACCCTAAAGTATGTCATCTCCAAGCTATCCAACTAGTGAAGAAGCACTATAAAAGGGTGAGAGCTGAAGGGGGAGGAGCAACACATTCACACACCTTGAAACCAAAAAAATCTGCTCAAGTTGTTTTCCTTTCATTTTCTTTTGAGATTGTTGTGAGGAAACCATGTCTTTCCCATTTTCATTTGTTGTTTCAAGTTCATTCATGAACTAATTTTTCATTCTAGATCATAGGGATGTAGCCTACCCTAAATTTGCTATGGTTTGATGTACCATTTGTTGCAATTCATTCACAAAGTAATTTTGATTGATTGTTGTGAGCTTATTTCTTGCTTTAAGGAAGTGGCCAGCTTTATTGCAACTTTTAGGTAATAGGTGAAGTACCGAGAGGAGAAGTCTATTATCCGAAAATCATCAATCATCTCTAATCTAAATGCTGAAAGGGTTTAGGTTATCGTGGAATCAGTAGCAACAACGAACTTCATTGCTCCTAGAGGTAATCTAATTGACGAAAGTGATTAGGTGACTCTTTGAGACGAGACTAGACTAGCGAAAGCGGATAGTTTCATTATAGGTTGCTACCCATCAAAATTCATGTGTTTGGATGCAGCTTTCAATAGTACATTGATCCATAGCAAAGGAAGGGCGGTGAATTCCCGAATGATCTAGGCCTTTTATCATTGCTACTTTGATTATCATTTTCATTGTCATTTCTACTCTCTCTTCTCTTTGCATTCAATTCAATATTTGCTTTCTTATCAATCTTCAATTCCGATATTATTTCTCTTCATTTATTTTCTTAGCCATTAGATTGAATCATCTAATATCTTGCCTAGTCTCTGTGGATACGACCTTGAGTACCACGACGATTCTGTGCACTTGCAGGATTGACCACATCAAGTTTTTGGCGCCGTTGCCGGGGACTAGCGTCAAGTAATTTTAGGTTCTATCTAACTGGCCTTTTCTCTTGTTCATCTTTTCTCTAAGTTTCAGGTATTCTGGGTGCATGACCCATAACACCCGAAGTAAAAGCCGAAGGCTCGAATTTACATCAGAACCCGAAAGGTTGTTCAAAGCAAAATCTAAACAACAAGAAGAACCATCAAGTCTCCCAACAACCATGGCGGAAGGAAATGAACTCAACACAGTGCCCATGAACGAATTATTAGCTCGCCAAGCCGGCATGCCAAGATTCGGAATAGCCCAACCAGCCATAGAATCGGCTCACTATGAACTTAGACCGAGCCTCATCTCCATGGTTCAGCAAAACACCTTTGCTGGAACTCCATTCGAAGACCCTCACCAACACTTACATAATTTTCTTTCTTATTGTGACACTTTCAGGATTAATGGGTGTAGCGAAGATGCAAAAAGGCTCCGCCTATTCCCATATTCGGTGCGAGACAAGGCACAAAAATGGCTCTCTAGCCTCCCACCGAATAGCATCACCACTTGGGACCAACTCCAGTCCGCTTTCTTGAAGAAATTCTTCCCTTCTTCTAAAGTCACTCAACTTCGAGGAGAAATTCTAACCTTCAAGCAAAGGCCCGACGAGTCCCTCAAAGATGCATGGGAGAGATACCAAGACCTCATTGCAAGATGCCCAACTCACATGATCCATCCTCCCGTGTTGTTAAACACATTCTATGATGGCGCTACACCAACCGGGCAGTCCACCATGAACTCTATAGCCGGAGGAAACTTCATGTCAAAACTCTATCCGGAGGCTTGCCAACTAATGGAGAACTTGGCGGATGAAAGCACAAGCCGAAACCACCATGGAGTATTGCAAGTTGACAAGGTGCAAATGTTGGAGGCAACCATTGCTTCCTTGCAACATCAAATCAAGGAGATGAACACAAAATTTGCAAAGGCATCATCATCAAGTGCACCGGAGACAATTCTGAAATGTGAAGCTTGCAGCGGGCCTCATCACTTCAATGAGTGCCCAAAACTCTATTCAGAGGAAGTGAATTACATCAATAGACAACCCAACTACTTCAATCAGCAAGGAGGGAACCAATACCCTCAACCAATGAAGCCATACCAACAAGCATACCAAGGGCAGCAACATTACCAAGGCAACCAACACAATTCTCAACCCGATATGGTCACCATGTTCAAGACTATCATGGAGGAGATTTCCCAAATCAAGGCACACAACAAAATCCTCGAAAATCAGATTGCGCAACAAGCCTCGATGTCTACTAATCAACAAGGAACCCTTCCAGGGAAACCAATGGAGGACCCGAGGATTGAACAATGCAATGCTGTGACACTTCGTAGTGAAGAGGAGTTAAGGGCTACAACACCAAGACAGCCTGATGTTGTGGAACAGACAACATCAACATCCAGCTTGGAACAGATAGTTCAGACACAGGCTGAGTCTGACGCTGAGCCTGTAGGCACGAAGAAGGCAGAGAAACACCCCCAGATTGTCAAACCATATCAACCTCCACTCCCATATCCAGAAGTATACTACAAGGCCAAATTGGAAGGGCAATTCACTATGATAGCCCAGGGGAGCACTCTAATTCAACATCTGCCGCCCAAGAAATGCCCAGACCCAGGAAGCTTTACAATACCATGTCATGTAGGGAGCAAGAAGATTGAAGGGGCACTATGCGACTTAGGAGCAAGTGTCAACCTACTGCCACTTTCCATCACTCAAGGTATGGATCTTGGGAACATGAAGACCACAAGGATGAAAATCCAGCTTGCTGACCGCTCACTTGTGCATCCTGTGGGAGTATTAGAAGATGTGCCTGTGAGGGTTGGTGACCTTTTTGTTCCCGTTGATTTTGTGATCACGGATATGTCGTTGGATGCCCACACACCCATCATTTTAGGGCGGCCGTTTCTTGCCACGACCAGAGCATTGATTGATGTTGAGGAAAGAAGAGTGACACTAAGAGTTGGAGAAAAAACGATGAACTTCAATATGCCCAATGCCACTAAACCAGAATTGGACTTCGACACCTGCTGCAAGTTTGACACTATTGATGACGGCATCAACTTAAGGCAACAAACTCAGCCTGTCCAGCAGCATATCCAACAGCCTATCCAGCAGCTTATCCAGCAGCCTGTCCGACAGCAATGGGCTACCCCTCAAACAGGAGCTGATGGTCTTGCACAAATTCTTCCCAGAAGATTGAGCGGGGTGCATTTGGATGTGAACAGTAGTACCATGGTTTACAAGGAGAAGCCCCCAAAAAGGAACAATGAGCAAAACACCAAACGTATCTTCAAGAAGGGAGGCCAAGTCCTTTTCTGGGAAAAGAGGCGATCCAAGTGGACAGGTCCATTCACCATTCTTCGCTGTTTCCCTCATGGGGAAATGGAGATTGGAGGTGACAGAATCAGTCCGTTCATGGTCTATCGTAAAAAGGTAAAAATCTATCAGCCTACCATGGACGTTCTCAGAGGAATTCAATCTCTCCAGAACCCTCCAACCACCTGAACAGGGAGGGTGTCCAGCTAAAAGACGTTAAAGAAGCGCTATTCGGGAGGCAACCTGAGGAAAGAGAAGGAAAGAAGATCAAGTGGCCGAAACCAAGGAGCATGATGACTTCACGTCAAATAGAGAAGCATTCCTAAACTCAAACTTTTAAATTTATATATTCAATGCTTCAAAACATAATTTGATAAGCTAGTTGTTATGCATCTTGTCATTCATCTTATCATTCTATTCTTTCTCATTACGTTTTGAATTTTTCTTTTTATTGAGATTGCATTTCAATTCATTGAGGAAAAGATTGCATTTGTTTTGTTTTTCCATTCACGCCTTTACTCTTCTTGATCAATTCTGAAACAATAGGACTTTGTTGATTGGATTGAATTTGTTCCTTATATGGCCTATAAAGAGACATTGTGATAAAAGTTTTCAAGTCACCTAGCTCATATTGGTTTGATAAAAGACAAGTCTGGATTTCTAAACAAGATCACTAGGAAGATGTCCTAAGGATTTGGTTTGCTCTTAGCTTTTTAAAAATTAATTGAGGTGTTTCAATTGCATTTAATTGCACACTTCTAGAACACATCCATCGTTTTTACCAAGGCGAAATTTAGACACAACCTTGATTTGAGAAATGAGTTAGGCCATCCTTGAATTTCACCACATATAAACCTTGGCCAACCCATGATCACATTATCCCTAGTTCACCACTTTGAGCCTAGTATGATGGTCAAATGTTTTCTTCTATACCCACATCAACCACCTTTCACCCCTTAGTAGCCAATTAAGTGACCATCATGTGCCTGATCAGCACAATTTTCCTTGATTTATCCTACCCTTTTATCTGTTAAGTTGATGATGTCTAACCTCCTATTACTAGTATTGCTCATTGAAAGAAAGTTGACTGAACTTGCTGCAAGGAGGAGAACAAAATTTGCAGTCATGCACCTAATCTCACCAACATACGGGGGTCTTTTGCATTTCTTCACTACATTGTGGTCATCGCTGTAGTTCATCAAAATCTAACAAACACAAGCGTATGATCGCTATTGAAAAAAAAAAAAAAAAAAAAAAAAAGAAAAAAAAGAGATCTGAAGACAACATCACAGTCAGTATGAAGCAAAAGGAAATTCAACTTTAGGAGGAAATTTGATGCACAACTTCAACAGATACTTTGTCTACCTTTACCCCTTGTTGATACACCGACCTTGCCCCATTACAACCCTTAAAGACCTAATGATCTTAAGTTCAAGAATTGTGTCCATTAGTGGAAGTGGAAACCTTGGATGTGCATATGGGATGTTCAAACACCTCTTATTGATCAAGAGCATACCAAAGAAGGACTGACTAGTATAATCCTGTGCGGAAATTTGATCTTTGACTTCTTTGTTAAACTTAGCTGAGTAAAGTGCCTTGATTTACTTTTGATCTACATGTCTCTATTTAGTCTACGGAACAAGTTAATTATAAGCAAGTCACATTGGATCAGAATTGAGAAAAGAAATCAGTGCATATCATTTTCACCATGGTTAAGATTTGTTTTGCTTGGGGACAAGCAAAAGTTTAGGTGTGAGGGTATTTGATGTGCACATATTTCACATAGTATTAAAGGCATGAAAACTTCTTTATTATTATTATTTTGAATAAAAATCATGCATTTACTTATCTTTCTTTGTTTTATTGTTGAATAAATTGCTTGAACTAACAATTATGTTTTCAGGTGTAAAATCGTCCCTCTTCGCTACCGAGAACGATCAATTTCGGCCAAAACTGGAAACCGGGCAGAAACTTGAGCACAGTTCACTCTTTGGCCGATTTCAGACGCCTCAGAAGTCCAATTAACATGAAACCAGTTGGAGATGAAAGTAGACATCCATATCTTTCCAGTGATATAAAGTTCATAATTTTTGGCCTTGTGGATTAGGAGCAGTAATTAATTCAATTCAGTCCAGGCGTGCAGGAATCCTGCACTGGCCACCGACCCTGCCTCGGTGTTTTCATCATAACTCCTACTACACAAGTCCAATTTTGGAGTTCTTTATATGAAAAGAAAGATAAAGGAATTATCTACAACTTTGTAGAATATCTCAAAGTCTAATTCGGCTGTCTACAGGTTCCAAAAGTGCTTGCAAGTCTCGGGTCATATGTTGCCAATCATGTGACCCCTTCTAGAAGAGCATCATGGCAACCAAAGGACATGCTTTGTTGGATAATCAAATTGGACGACTTGGAAGGCATTCAAGGAGAATAAAACAGCCTAGAAAGCAACATAATTTCCTGGAAAGAAAGCTCAACCATCAGCACATGCAAAAGAGAAGGAATATTCATGCTAGGGTGGAAAGGCAAGTGACAACCCATCCATTACAACCACCCCACCAGCAATGCCTCCACCATTGAGGCCCTTTCCAGCACGAATTTGGTAGCTAAAGGACCCTAAAGTATGTCATCTCCAAGCTATCCAACTAGTGAAGAAGCACTATAAAAGGGTGAGAGCTGAAGGGGGAGGAGCAACACATTCACACACCTTGAAACCAAAAAAATCTGCTCAAGTTGTTTTCCTTTCATTTTCTTTTGAGATTGTTGTGAGGAAACCATGTCTTTCCCATTTTCATTTGTTGTTTCAAGTTCATTCATGAACTAATTTTTCATTCTAGATCATAGGGATGTAGCCTACCCTAAATTTGCTATGGTTTGATGTACCATTTGTTGCAATTCATTCACAAAGTAATTTTGATTGATTGTTGTGAGCTTATTTCTTGCTTTAAGGAAGTGGCCAGCTTTATTGCAACTTTTAGGTAATAGGTGAAGTACCGAGAGGAGAAGTCTATTATCCGAAAATCATCAATCATCTCTAATCTAAATGCTGAAAGGGTTTAGGTTATCGTGGAATCAGTAGCAACAACGAACTTCATTGCTCCTAGAGGTAATCTAATTGACGAAAGTGATTAGGTGACTCTTTGAGACGAGACTAGACTAGCGAAAGCGGATAGTTTCATTATAGGTTGCTACCCATCAAAATTCATGTGTTTGGATGCAGCTTTCAATAGTACATTGATCCATAGCAAAGGAAGGGCGGTGAATTCCCGAATGATCTAGGCCTTTTATCATTGCTACTTTGATTATCATTTTCATTGTCATTTCTACTCTCTCTTCTCTTTGCATTCAATTCAATATTTGCTTTCTTATCAATCTTCAATTCCGATATTATTTCTCTTCATTTATTTTCTTAGCCATTAGATTGAATCATCTAATATCTTGCCTAGTCTCTGTGGATACGACCTTGAGTACCACGACGATTCTGTGCACTTGCAGGATTGACCACATCATTGACACGGAAGCTGTTTGCGTCACTGTTGATGTTGACCGTGACCCTATCGCTCCACGAGAACCACATGCCGCCTCTGTCGTGTTGGCCAGGAATCTCGAACCGGTTAGCTTGAGGGAACCGGAGTGGGATGAGACCGTGATCGTCCCGTGGTTGCCACTGCGTCTCTGTCAGAAGAACCATATTGGGCTTGTACTGGTTCTTCAAGTCTCTCAGAGTACGTGAGAACTCCTGTGCACGCCTTGCTACTCCTCTGCAGTTCCACACCAGTAGTCGCGCGTTTGGCCAGGTTGGAGGTAGCCGAGTCATTCTGGGCATGCTCTGTGCCGTCATTGAGAGTTGGTAGTAGGCTCCTTGCTCCACAGTTTGGCAAGTGGACTCCAGGTTGAACTCTTGTAGCCTTTCGGAGATGAAGAACATCACGGAGTTTGCCGATACGTAGTAGGATGTCCTCAGAGTTCCATGGTCCTCTAGGAAGAACACCTCTTCCATGGGAGTGACGAAGAATCTTGAGGAGTAGAGCTCGTCGACAAAGACCAGTCGTGGCATCCTGCCGAGCTCGTTCGGTAGCTCTTCAGCACGCTCGTTGACCATGCTGTATGCCAGACGATTCCTTCTGCCTAGATTGGCACCTTCGACGAAGAAGACGGATGAGGGAGCAGGCATGTTGATTCGGACGCGTAGGTGTTTTGGTTTTCAGGGTTTTGTGGTTTTGGTTGCCTAAGT
Source organism: Turnera subulata (assembly GCA_028386065.3). NCBI lineage: Eukaryota > Viridiplantae > Streptophyta > Magnoliopsida > Malpighiales > Passifloraceae > Turnera > Turnera subulata. The sequence continues at coordinate 141,522 of JAKUCV010003773.1, forward strand.
GTTTTGTTGCTTTTAATTGCTTTTGATGATTTACACATCACCGCTCTTTCTTTTATACTCTTATGGGGAGCGTGATTACCGTTTTTGATTTTCAAGATTTGTTTTTTTTTTTTGAATTTTACCGTTGCTTTCATTTATTGCTTTGATACTTTACGCGTTTTTCGGACTACCGTGCCAGAGATTTTCAGTTTTTTTTTCCATCACATGATTTTCTTTCGCTCTGGCTACTTTGTCTTTTCTTTTCATGGTTTTTCTATATCTTTCCTGCATCTTTTATCACATGCATCCGTGACCGTTGAGGCTAGACGGATGGGACCACACCTCGAGTAGAGTGCATGTGCGACGAGTTCACAGCTGTTCGGACATCGTGGAGAGATACGAGACGAGACAGACGTTTTTGGCTTATGCAGAAATTGTGAACAAGTGGGTAATATGTCTTTCGAGGGACACAGGACGTTCCCGTGATCATCGCCGTGCGAGTTAACGAAACGGACGTCACCGTTAGCTGTGCGTGTCACGTTTCTTGGTTCGAGGGTGTTTTCGTCCGATACGAGCACCGTTCATGAAAACTTGTTTTGGTTTTAATTTCTTTTTGTTTTGATTCTGTTAAACGAGTGTTGATTTTAATTTCTTTATATTGGATTTTATATTCTTATAGTTGATTTTTATTTTGCTTTGAGATATTTTATTCTGTTTAGCATAAGATTTCTTAACACAAGAGTTTTGATTTAAAAGGAAATTTATTTTATTTATTTTATATGGTTTTACAACAGGAGAAGAAGTACTCTCTATGGAGTTACTTGCTTCTCTAGGTCTTTTACAATCTTTATGACATTTTCCATGTGCGGGAAGAGCTCCACCGCCGAGCTGATCTTCTTCAGGGAGAAGTTCAGTTGCGTCAGCTTCTGTTGCGGAGTGCTGCTCTCAGCTACCGCCTTGCCCTTGCGATCTTCAGCTTTCTTGGGGACTCGCTTCTTCCGTCGTTTTGGGGAAACGACCATGTGCTCCTTCAGGCCGATGATGTTGGTCTTGAAGCGTTTCTTGGGAGGTTCTTCATCGGAGCTTGTTGGGAAAGCTGTGCCGCCGATGTAGCTGTTGTTTTCGGAGTCGGAAGTTGTTCTTGATCTCAGTGGAGAGTCCATGACTGTGTGTGAGTATGCCAGTCATGAGGTTTGGTATTTATAAGAGGATGAGATGTCGCTTAAGGGTATAAGCGGTATCTCATGTTGGGGTTGGACACCTGGCAGAGTATGCCAGAATCTTATCGTGGTAGGACCCACGGATAAGACGGAATTTCGGGGACGAAATTCTTTTTAAGGTGGGTAGTCTGTAACAGCCCGGGTAAAATTTTTTATTTTTACCGGGACTGTAAAAGTCTTTTTACCGTGATGTACTGTTGAATTAATCTTGGGTAATTAATTCAAGGTAAATCGGGAGTCGTCTTTTGAAACCGAGGGTTTTCCCGCGCTCGTGATTTTCCCGCGGATTTTTCGAACCTAAGTTGGTATTTTTCGGGTTTCGGAATTTCTCGGAAAATCACACCGGAAAATAACTAAGGAGGTATCTGTTATTTTCTGGTCCGGATCGGATTCGCCCATAATGCAGACGAAATTTTATTATTGATTCACATGATCAATAGTAAAATTTTCAGTTTATTTAAGGAGGTAGCCGGTGGAAGAGCAGAAGAAGAGAAGGAAAAAAAAAAGAAAGGAGAGAAAAAGAGAGAAAAGAAAAAGAGAGAAAAAAAAGAGAGGAAAAAGAAAAGAAAAAAAATAAGAAAAGAAAAAAAAGAAAAACAGGAAAACAGTGAAAGGAAGAAGGAAAAAAATAGAAAAAAAAAGAAATGAAAAAAAAGAAACAGAAAATAGAAAAGGAAAAGAAAATCAGAGAAATTAGAGAAAAAGAAGAAAAAGAAGAAAAATGGAAGAAAAAAAAAGGAACAGTGCTGTCACCTTGCTCCGCCCGGTTACTGTACACGTCGAGCAGTTTCCTGGCGAATCACGCCACACCGCCGCCACCAAGAGGTTCGTCACGCCGGCGCGACCTCACCCATGCCTCCCCCGTCGCCATCCGCCGCTGGACGCGCAGCACAGAGCCGTTGACCCGCCGGATTCCCCGCGGATCTGCTTTCCTCCGTCGCTGCTCGGTTTCCTGTCGCCGCCGCGTCCTACCTTCTGCTGTGCCGGAGTCGCCAGCAGCCGCCTGCCTTCCTTCCGTGCTTGCTTCTCCTTTCCCGCCTCGATCCCGCTGTCGCGACGCTGCAAACCCGCTGGTAAGGCCGGGTTTTACCCGTTTCCTTGCCGGGTCGCGCCCTTCCTGGGTTGGAACCGGGTTGGGTTTGATCTATTTATTTTTTTTAATATATATATATATATACATAAATCTGTTTGTATAGTTAAATTCTGTTAATTAATTTCTGGAAAAATATATACATATGTTCTGAAAAACATAGTAAGCTTAGATTATGGTAAATATATGTGTATACTTTTATTCTTTGCAAATAAAATAACTATGTTTTATTAATTTTAGAAATGGTTATTTGGAAAAAGATATATATATGTAATATATTTATTTCTGCTGGAATATAATTCTGGGAAGATATATATTTTGAGAAAAACTGTTAGTATGGATTTTGGTTTTCTGGAAAATATATATATGTATATATACTTTGATTCTTGGAATTAAAAAAAATTATATTATTGTTTTGAAAATTAATATTATGTTTATAACATGAAAATAATTTCTGAAAATTTAATATGCATATTATTTCGTCTGTAAAATTATGATTATGGTATATGTATATAAATATGTATTTGAAAAATTAAGGTTAATTATATTTTGTGTTGGAAAATTAAATTGTATATATATTTAGAAAAAGATAAATACTATATATATTTTCTAGAAATTATAAATAGTTTATTATTTTTTTGGAAAAATTATGGAGAATATAATTTTGGAAATTATAATTATTTTATGAAAATAATTTGAAAAGAGTTTTAATTAAAGTATGGTACCGAAATTATATTCGGAGATACGTATGGTTAACTATTTTCGATAAATGGAAATAATAAAGGATAAGTAACCGGGATGGGTTATTACGCATTTTGGGCATCATAGTATACCGATTATGTGCATTCATGTGTATGTATGGTTTTGTTGTATAGGTTTGGATATCGGGCAGTTTCCCGAGGAGCCGGCGTCGGACCGGACATTATTTTCCGAAGTTGAGTAATCGGCCAAGGAGAGGATGGATTTCCTTCAATATGTGCCTATATTACTCGGTTATTGTGTTTTGTTGCTTATTGCATTGTTGGTATGTTTCGGGATGTTTATCCCATGGTCTTGTTTGTGATCGGGATGTTTATTCCAAGTCGGTTTTTGGATGTTTATCCCTGAGTCGTTTTGACACTAAGTATAATGGTATAATTAATGAATTGTGATGAGGATGTCAATCCTTGGTATTTTGGTTAGGGATGTCGATCCCTGAGTTTGGTTTTTGACGACGGTAATATAATTGTCACGTGGTAAGTAGAGGTACGACCGGATGGTTAGAGACTGTTTTGTGGTGGCCATGATCTGGGTTCGTGTGATAAGCATGTCTATGCTTGGGATGTCTATCCCGGTTTGTTATATTTGGGATGTCTATCCCGGTTTGTTATATTTGGGATGTCTATCCCTGGGTTCTATTTTGATCTGGCACCAGGAACAGGTTGATAACCTGGTACGACCCTAGCTTATCCGTGACGGGGCCCGGAAAGATAAAATTGGATAATTGGTTTTTACTGAGTCTTTTTGGACTTGGACCGATTTTGGGTCGGGTCATTTGGTTTGACTGTTATTTTTGACTTGAGTAATTTTTAGTGTTCATATTGATTGTCTTTCCTTCGTCGGTGAGCACTTCAGACTCACCCCTCACCTGCGGGCTTTCATCCCGTAGGATGAGTTGTTTCATGTACAGGCTTGGTGCATTCCAGACAGGTTGCTGTGTTTCCCCTTGGACGGGCTTAGATCCATAGTTTGCATGTGTCGCATACAGTGTTTGTGAGTTATATTAAGTCTTCCGCTGTGCACTATTTTTATTATTGTTGGGCCATTGAGCCGTGTTGAGATTTTATTGTTGTTTTTATTATGGGCTGTTGAGCCCGGATATTTGTTGTATACACTGTATGCTGGGTCATGTTGGGTTAGGTTGTCACAGTTCCGGCTCGTGTTTACTGTGTACGGTAAATTCGGGTCGGGGCGTTTCATAAATTTAATTTATATGATATTATTGTAAAAAATCGGGATTAGTGTGTAATTTGGTGTTATTATAATAAGAAAAATTAATATGCTTATTAAAGGATTTTGTAATCAAGTTTTTTATTAGAGATATTATTGGTTGGAAAATTTTTGTGAAATTATTCTTATTTAATGTGCTATAGGTTTATTCATCAAAATTGCTCATGAATATTTTCGTGTCATGAATGAGAAGTATCTCTTGGTAAGATGTTAGTGGAGAATTAAACTGTATATTTTTTAGAAATGGCTTGAAATTTTTATAAATGTGGGGGTTTTATTTCCTTAATTTTGAGAAGAAAAAATAATGTGAAAAATATTTTTATTGCATATCTTATTTTTAAATTGATCAAGTCACAATATGTGAAATGAAATTTTGATCGGATTATGGTTCTTTCATGAACTTGAAAATTTTGTAAAAATAAAATTATATGTTATGATGCTTATAGCCTAAACATGGGCTTAATAGGATTATTAATGCCTAATCATATTTAGTGAATTATTATTCATTGATTTTGATGACTAACAAACTTGGTTAGATATGTTTGCATATATTTGTGTTGATTAACATGCAGCGTGGTTTCTTACAAAAATCACAGGCTTGGTTTCTGGAAGAAACCACACCTAGCTGTCAACATCATGTGGTCCTGCTGCAAGTGAATGGTGGTCCTCACAACATTAAAGATAGCTCCCAACCACCTCAACGGCTACTGACAGTGGTCCAAGACAGTGAAGAAGACCTGAACTACTTGTCTCTCACCTCTTAACTCAATTGTCAAAAGCGGTCCACACTTGTGGTCCCGAATTGCCAAAAATGGAATGTTTTCAAGTAATTGAGCTACAAAGAGAGTAGACTTCCTGGAATGGACCCAACATCAACTTGTGGAGTATCTTGGTCAATCCGTGGAGCATTATTGGTGCAACTAGCCGTTAGAGAGAGAGCCCCTACCTACTCCTACTCACTCAAGCTCTATATAAGGAAGAGGGAAGCATCTTGAAGAGGTGCCCCTAACATATGAGAGAGAGATTCTAAGTTTGTAAACTTGTGCTTGCACCTATGTTCTTCACCTTGAGCTTACACTTGTGTTCAATCCTTTGAAAGGGGAGTTTTTAGGCAAGACATGGGTTAGTCTTTGTTGGGCACTCAAGTCTAGGGTTAGACTTGAGGGAAGGTTAGAGTTTAGCCTGGGAAAAACTTGTAAAGGTTAGAGCTGAGCCTGTGAAAAGCTTAGGTTAGATCTGCTCCTGTAAAAGCTTGTAACGGTTAAGGTTGAACCCGCAAAAACCTAAGTTAGTGAGAGTTTTGAAATCCTAGAGGAGGGTCCTTTAGGTAGTGGATGTACCTTGTGAGGGGGAACCACTCTAAAATCATTGTGTCATCATCTCTTGCCCTTGTTCTTTCTGTTTATTAGCTCGAACGTACATACAGATCTGTGAGTGCGTGGTATGTGAAGAAACCATCTGGTTTATCAGAAACCAAAGCAGAAACCAAGTACGCGATTATGGAGAAAAGTTAATCCAACCCTCCTCTCAGGCCAATCTGGGCCAACAATTGGTAGCGGAGCTACGTTCTCAGTGCAATAGAGTAACATCCAGAGATAAAGATCTTGGCCTTTGAGGGGAGAGTTTTTGGCTAAGCAGACTAGCCAAAGGTGCTTAAAGCACAAAAATATTTGGTATGGGGGAGCAACAAAATAGGGGGAGTGTGCTTAAAAGAAGTGATATCTTAACTGATCATGGTTTTTGCAGAAATCAACACAATATTTGTCATCATCAAAAAGGGGGAGATTGTTATCCTAAACATGGGCTTAATAGGATTATTAATTCCTAATCATGTTTAGTGAATTATTATTCATTGATTTTGATGACTAACAAACTTGCTTAGATATGTTTGCATATATTTGTGTTGATTAACATGCAGCGTGGTTTCTTACAAAAACCACAGGCTTGGTTTCTGGAAGAAACCACACTTAGCTGTCAACATCATGTGGTCCTGCTGCAAGTGGATGGTGGTCCTCACAACATTAAAGATAGCTCCCAACCACCTCAACGGCTACTGACAGTGGTCCGAGACAGAGAAGAAGACCTGAACTACTTGTCTCTCACCTCTTAGCTCAATTGTCAAAAGTAGTCCACACTTGTGGTCCCGAATTGCCAAAAATGGAATGTTTTCAAGTAATTGAGCTACAAAGAGAGTAGACTTCCTGGAATGGACCCAACATCAACTTGTGGAGTATCTTGGTCAATCCGTGGAGCATTATTGGTGCAACTAGCCGTTAGAGAGAGAGTCCCTACCTACTCCTACTCACTCAAGCTCTATAAAAGGAAGAGGGAAGCATCTTGAAGAGGTGCCCCTAACATATGAGAGAGAGATTCTAAGTTTGTAAACTTGTGCTTGCACCTATGTTCTTCACCTTGAGCTTACACTTGTGTTCAATCCTTTGAAAGGGGAGTTTTTAGGCAAGACATGGGTTAGTCTTTGTTGGGCACTCAAGTCTAGGGTTAGACTTGAGGGAAGGTTAGAGTTTAGCCTAGGAAAAACTTGTAAAGGTTAGAGCTAAGCCTGTGAAAAGCTTAGGTTAGAGCTGCTCCTGTAAAAGCTTGTAACGGTTAAGGTTGAACCCGCAAAAACCTAAGTTAGTGAGAGTTTTGAAATCCTAAAGGAGGGTCCTTTAGGTAGTGGATGTACCTTGTGAGGGGGAACCACTCTAAAATCACTGTGTCATCATCTCTTGCCCTTGTTCTTTTTGTTTATTAGCTCGAACGTACAGACAGATCTGTGAGTGTGTGGTTTGTGAAGAAACCATCTGGTTTATCAGAAACCAAAGCAGAAACCAAGTACGCGATTATGGAGAAAAGTTAATCCAACCCTCCTCCCAGCCCAATCTGGGCCAACAGCTTAATTTTAGCACAGTAGAATTCTGGAGAATTATACATAATTCATTGTGTATAAAATGATTCATGTGTGTGATATAACAATGTAGTTGTTATATTTGTTACCAGAACATTTTTCTTGCTTTTAAGTTTTAATGTATGGTGAAGCAAGTATTATGTGTGGTTTTAAAATTGTAAGGGAATGTGGTATTTTTATGCTATCATAAAATATTTAGTTGAGAAACTTCTCAAGAAGTTTGGACATTTTGATGTCATACTAGTGAGTATCCCCTTATTATGTCAATCCTATTTAATTATAGAGGAAATCCGTTAACTCGATATAGGTATGCACAAATTATTAACAGTTTGTTACAATTGTGGGCGAATTGAACCGTCAATATAGAGATACACAATCAAAAATGTGATTATGGGGCTGCTTTATGCAGAATTTAAAAAATTATTTGAGATATACCAAAAAATCATGGTATATATTATAGTGAACTTCTATTGTACTAACTGAGAGTAAAATAATGATAAATGAATTTTGTTAATTTATATGGAGTAAAGTTCAATGATGTTGTGTTATTGTTCACATTAATTGTGAATTTGAGGATTAAGACACAGAATAGTTCTCAATAATTAGCTGAATATGAGGCTAAGTAATTGAAATTATCTTAGTGAATATTCCGTTGGAATAAAACCAACATGACTGTGTCTATGCGTTGTGATTGCAAAGAGGCAATAGACAACATGAATAGAATAAATTCAATTGAGAGAATAGACACGTATAATTAAATACCTTTTGTTAAAATAGCTATTGAGAGATGGAACAACTTCCATATATTATGAGAAGTCGGAAGTGATTTGGTCGATCATCTGACAAAACCACAGGATCAGAGTTAATAAACGAAACATCGAGGGGGAACGGAGCTTTTTTTTTTTATGCGAGGGAATAGGACTTAATATTGTCTTTCTGAATTTAATTAGTCATGGCAACCCAACCAACGTGAATGGAGATCCCAGGTTCATATGGGTATTAACAAGTCACTAATTAATTCTGCTAGTACTCATATTTTTGTCCCTTCCTATGGTGTGAGAAATAGTACTAGGCTGAGTTAGACTCGTAATGATCTTCATATCCCGTATGAAGGTGTATAACTTGCAATATACACTTGATGAGATCACCTATATGAGTGTGGAATGGGGCCATTCTTGAAACACCCATACCCCAATTTATTAATATAAAATATAATTAAAATATAAAATGACCAATCTATCCTTATTAACCTCGGGATATGAAAATCACCAAACAGTACAATGTCATCAGGTAATACCGCCAAAGAACATAAACAACATCACAAGCTCATGCCAAGCTATAACCTCATAAAGAGATGCATCGGAAGAAAAATATTTATAGAATAATCACACATTAACAATTATGCATACCGACTATAGATCTGACCCGAAGCTAAGTAGGGAAAGTTACCTGAATGCATCCATGATCCACGATCAACCAACCTACATGTAAAAGTGAGGGGTGAGACCTGAAAGGACCGCATCCCAAGAACAAATGTACAAAATATAAACAATAAAGAAAAGACCAATATGCCCTTGAGTCCAAGGATGCCAAAACTACTGTGTAAAAACATCACATCAAAATCTGAGAATAACAAGTTAAACATCGGGATGATAAAACACTCAAAAATAATCTGGCTCACCAAGCCAAGTAAACACCGGCAAACCAACCGGAACAACAATTGCTCAAATCCAAATGAAACAACACAACTTCCCAATAAGTTATGCAGCGGAAATCAATAACAAATCCAATGACAAATGCAAACATATGAAGTGTCAACCTATAGATCCGACCACGAAGGAATGTAGGCACAGTTACAGAATGCGTCCCTAATCCACGATCATCCAACCTGTATAAAGCGAGGGGTCAGACCAGACCACTGTCTCATGGTAACAAATAAACCAAAACATACATATACAAATCAACCACGAATACATCAGGACCTGGCAATAACAGCAACAGTGCACATAATAAGTCACAGTGCACAATACAAAGTCAACATCAGACTTTAGTCCCACACTTATCTCAAATCATCTTATTGAAGTGATAGTTTATCATTTATTAAGTTTGAATATTTTATTAGAGCCCTCTACTGTGTGCATCGAGCGCAGTAGCGACTGATCAGTCCAGGGCTCAAACCCAAAATACTAACACTTCGAAAGGGGTAAGATCCGAAATAAAAACTAATCACCGAAATACCTCAAGTGACTGACGATTCTCTGAGTGGTGCATTCAGTACATACCAAGACCAGGTATAAAATAACCAAGGGGTACACCCACCTTCCCCAAGGCGGTGCCTTTCTGAGGGATGCTCTCAGTAACTAAACCAACCAAGGGGCGCATCCATCTAATCCCCAAGGCACCGTCTCTAGAATCTCTCTCTTTTTTTTAACACATACTCCCGAGGGGTACCCACTCTCCCACTCGGTGCTACCAGTCAACAGCCCCACAGTAAAAAAATATTATCCAGGTATATTATTTACCAATTATGCAATTTGTACAGGTGTTCCTCAAAGTTGTGTACCATTATAGAAGTTCTCTAAACTAAGCCTATGGCTCATAAATAAATATGATATTGCAAGTCAGCAGAAATCATAAAGTATGGCAATATCAACTCATAAATATTCAATATAGGAATACAGCACATAAAGATTCAACATGGCAATATCAGCACATAAATATTCAATATGACATTATCAGCTCATAAGCAACCGACATAGAAACGAAATACATAGACAATCAGGTAACAACACAGCCAAAGCATGTATCACAACAAACTCAACCAGGTATGTATTGCTCACAACATAAAAACATTTACCACACAATGTATCAAGACTATCAACCTGAGTACCGCAGGCAGTAAAGTATATAAAGGTTTATATGTCCTCACCTGGACTATAAAAATTGCTTTGGAAAATTTAGTACATTGCCTTGCCTCGACATATTCTATATTATAACACAATAGGGTCACATATATGATAAACATAGGACATGATAAATGCATGTTGGTTATATGATTATAGCACTATATCGTCGTAAGCCTTCCAGCTCGATTATGTTTATAAATCGTGAATCTAGGCCCGTTTACTACCAAGGTCAGAGTCTAAACCCAAAGATCCAATCCCACTCATGGTCCACATCTCCATCATGTCACGGGCCCAAGGTTCACAGGGCCTAAAGCCCAACTAAATCCAAAATCATACTTGGGCCTAAAGCCCATATCCCCAAAATCCATCATTACAACCCAACTATGTACCTGGGCTTAAAGCCCACTACTTATTTAGTCTAAATTATCATCTTTAGGGTTATGGTGCATCTTTAATGGGCCTGAGCCCAGCTTCTCTGATTCCTGGGCTAAGGTTATACCTGAGCCCAAGATTACCTGACCTAGAGATACTATGCACGTCGGACATATTCCGGCGACATGCCACTCACTTCCCGCACATGGTTTCCACTAAGACACAGTTATTTCCTGATACATCAATTATATCCATTTAATTTATTACATACCATGCAAAAAAAAAAATTAAAATTCACAACACCATCGGAAGAAGTACCGTGAAAGCCAAAAAAAATATTCCTCCTCGCCGAATTTCGGTCAATCACGCCGAAACAGTACCCGAGCTCACTGGAATAAGCACAACAACCCGAACAAGCAACCACCACAATCTGCCCAGACAAAAAAATACAATTTGACATTCACAAAACCACTCCTAAATTCACAGAACATCTAACGGAATGAAAGGAGGAAGAAGGAAGGTCGGATTCTTACTGGAATCACAAATCCCCTAATGCCCGAAACTAGATCCGCCCACAAGAGCCTCGAATCCAATGAATAACACTGAACCCATGCATAAACCTCTCTGCCGATAGCCAAAAACCCGAGCAGACGACCAACCCTACTGCCCGGAAAACAACACACAACACCTGAGAACAACAACACTAGAACACCAAGTCCGGCCAAACCCGAGCACCAGTATAGCCCCGATCAAACCCCGCAACAGCCACCTTCAAACCGATCGAGGACGACCACACACCGACACACCCGCTCGAACACCCAGACACAGGCCACAGAAAGCAAGACTGACACGAGTTAGCTTTCCCTCAACAGCAAAAAAGAAAAGACGAAGAAAAAAAGGAACCACAGAGGTGATGGAACTTACCATGCAGCGGCGGAAGGACGGCGGCGACTCACGAGTTTGCAGCACTCAACCTCGCGCACAGAGCACTCCCCCGCAACTCTATTTGATTGTCTCTGCAACTCGCAGTGGCGGCGGCATCGTGAAGAGAGGCGGCTTCAATCAAGAAGTAGACGATGGCGGCGCAAAGAAGAAGAAAGAAGAAAAAGATGGTGGGTGTTTCGAAGGGAGAGTGAGGTGCCGAATCGGGGTAATGAAGGAACGAAAAACAAAAAGAAAAGAAAAGAAAGAGTGGGAGAGATATCAGCTAGCAACTGCTGGCCACTTCTTAGCAACTGCTGGCCACGATTTGGGGAGGGAAATCATGGGGAGCAAAAATCAGAAAAAAGGAGGAAGGCTGCGGTAGAAACAAAAGAAGAGAAGGGGAGAGAGAAGGAAAGGAAAAGAAAGAAAGGTTAGGGTTTTGACCCATCTAAGCCAAAACGACATCGTTTCGTTTTGGCTTAGGCGTGGTCAACCCGCCAAACCAGTCAACGGTTTTTTTTTTTCTTTTCCTCTCCTCAAAACGACGTAGTTTTGTATAAACTACAGTAAAACCCGTGTTTCACACCGAAACACGTTTTACAACCAACGAAACCTGAACACGATATAACTGCAACTTAAAACTGATATTCTCAAGTAAAATAAATTATTTTCCATGACCAAAATTCTGGAAATTCCTCGACGGTAAAATTGGAAATAAAATTCCAAAAAATTCACAAATTAAATTATGAAAGAATTCGGGGCGTTACAAGACCAAACCACGGTCTCACCATAAAACAATAAACCAAAATATATAATTACAAGTCAACTACAAACATAGGGATACCTGGAAATCACAGCCATAGTGCACAACCACCGTGCACTACACAATAACATCTGTTTATTATTGTACTTAGTTGATGAAATTTTTATTATAGTTAAATATTTTATTAGGGTTTGAGTATTTTATTATCAGAGCCCTCTACCGTGTGCGTCGAGCTCGATAGCGCCTCTGGCCAGATCCGGAGCTTGAGCCCCAAAAACAATATCTCGGAAGGGGTAGATTCCGAGGAACAAGAAACCACTGATAAACATCAAAAGTGGCCGCCGGCTCCGTGAGGGTGCACTCAGAACATACCTAACCGATACAGGTCATCCAGGAGTATACCATCCTTCCCCTAGGCTAAACCATGCAAAACGCACAAACATCCTGAGAGTTACCCAACCCTCCCCTCGGTGCCACCAGTCAACTACCCCACAGTAGAATTCTTTTATTTATTCTTAGTTCGTACATTATTCCTTCAATTATGATTTCAGGAGATTGTATAGCTTATGTGTGTCCTTAAATCAAGTTTTCAAGGTTGTGTACTGATATGTGTGCATATCATATACTAATTTAGAGCATAAAATACTCCTTTGGCCAAGCATTTAGTTAAGATCATGCATGTTATTTATAGTTTTAGCTTGTTTTCTACTAGTTTTGCTTCCACTTATTAATTTATGCTTTCAGGTATTTTTTGTTGCAAAATGGCTTCATTTTCGAAGAATTGAAGCCCTTTGAAGAATTCTGGAAGGTTTGGAGCCAATTCATGAAGATTTCCTGGCGATGAATTTTCAACGGAGTCACACCGTTGAAACCCGCAAACCAGAACTTGATGTTGATTATATTTTTGCGTCAAAAGTGAATTGCTAGCTATTTAATAGGAGTTGTCTTAACCGACTTGCTGGACACTCCTATTAAAAGAAAGAAAACCTGTTGCGACTAAAAAAAAAGAAGAAAAGAATCCTAGAAACATTAAATCCAGATTTTAGCTACCTAAGCTAACTTCTAGGAATTAATGCTAGGGTTTCTAGGGAATTAAAGAGAGGTCGGCTACAGCAGAAAGAATTACTCTAGAATTTTGTCAACAACAAGGCTTGAAGGCAGAGGACTTTTGTGGAGCTTTTGCTAGTTTTATTTACGATTTGCTATTGACAAATCCTCCATGGTTATTTTATATTTTGCTATGAACTAAACCTTCTTTTCTAGATCAAGAGGGATGTAGCTACTCAACTCTTTTTATGGTTTAATTACTCCTCGAACAATTTTCTTATTTGTGTTCTTGATTTGTTTATGCGTGCTTAATTCGAGTTTGAAGCTTGATCACCTTTAATACTTGTCTTAGGAATTAAACTAAGTACCGACAAGAGACGCTTAATTCTGAAAAATCATAAACAAACCTTAGTCTCGGTGCTGAAAGGCATTAGGATTATTGTGGAATTAGTAACAACACAAAAAATCACTACTCCTAGGAATAGGTTTGAACCACGACAGTGGTAAGATTGACCTCTGAGACGAAGTTATACCTCCAAAAGTCGATAATTTCTCCCTAGGTTGTTACCCATCAAGAAAACGAATAGAAAGTTGTAGATTTTTAGTGAACAGTGTCGCCCCGTTCGCGGACACAGAACAGAGTCACCCTGTTAGCAAAATCTGAAGGATAATTAGGGCATAAAAGGATAGAGTAGTGAACCCCCGATTGATCTAGATCTTCCATAATATGATCTTCTCATATAATTCTCAGCTTATTTGTGTTTACTTTATTGTTAATTTTAATTTGGATTCACAATCTCAAAACTGATATTTCTTTTACTGTTTTCTGCCTAACGAAGTGAGTCAATTGATTAATTATTTTGCCTAGTCCCTGTGGATACGACCTTGTGTGCTACTACGGTCTGTGCGCTTGCAGATTTTACACATCAAGTTTTTGGCGCCGTTGCCGGGGACTAACATCAAATAATTAATTACTGATTTTTTTCTTTGGGCTTTTATTTGTATTTTACCATCTCTTTTTCCGAATTTCAGGTTTCAACATTATATGAGCTCAGGAACCCGTAGCCAACACCCTGTTCTCATCTCTATTTCTGACCCTGAATCGCTCCTACGATCTCAATTGCAAAGACTGGAAAAAGCTGCAGACAGTGTCGCACCGTCAGAAAGTTCCGCGACATCACAAGTAGGAAAGGAAGAAGAAGTACTGGCACTTGTTCCCATTCCAATGGCAGCTAACGAAGAGAATGAGCTGAACACTGTGCCCATGAATGAGCTGCTGGCGCATGGGATTGAGAGTAGGAGTTATCCCATTGTCTACCCGAAAATTACTGCGACTCAATATGAGCTGATGCCAAGCCTTATTCAGCTTGTGGAGAATCGAACTTTCGGTGGCTCACCCTCGGAGGAGCCACACCAGCACTTGCACAATTTCCACCAATATTGTGACACTATTAAGATCAGGGATTACAGTGATGATGCCAAGAGGCTCCGCCTATTTCCTTACTCACTGAGGGATAAAGCTCAAAAGTGGTTGTCTAGCCTTCCTGCAAACAGCATCCACTCTTGGTCTAAAATGGAGACTGCATTCTTGAAAAATTATTTCCCTACGGGCAAGCAGACTCAACTTCGATTAGAGATTCAAGGATTTAGGCAAAGAAGTGATGAATCCCTCAAGGAAGCTTGGGATAGATATCAGGATTTGATTGCAAGGCGCCCGAATCACTTTGTTCGACCATTGGTATTGTTGCAAATTTTTTATGATACGGCAACGCCTGCAGGGCAGTCTACCTTGAATTCTAGTATTGCAGGGGGAAATTTCTTGACTAAGCTCTATCCCGAAGCTTGCCAGCTGTTGGAGAATTTGGCCGTTGAAACCACCAATAGGAACCCACCTGGTGTCCTACAGCTTGACACTGTTTAGAAAATCGAAGCGGGAATGGCAGCCATGCAGCACCAGATTAAGGAGATGGGCAGCAAATTCGACAAGATGATGGTTAAATCTATTGCAGAAACCGTCTTGAGATGCGAAGCCTGCAATGGTGCTCATTCTTTCCAAGATTGCCCGCAGTTGATGACCGCAGAGGCAAATTATATCAATAGGCAATCGGTTCCATACCAGCAAGGGGGTGTGAACACCCAAATTTGACCCATGAAAATTATATTGAGATTAGACTCCAGACATATTTCAATCATAAGATTGATGAGTTAGTCTTGGGTTGAAGCATGGATGGGGTTTAATTTTAGTAGAATTTATACGTTATAGTAATTAAAACTTTTATATGCCTAGGATTAATGAGACGATTTAATCATAGGATATGTTAAGGACTAAATTGCTAAAATGTATTTTATCTCATTAAATTTGGGCTTGTTTATTTACTAAACCCAATTATATTTATCCTTGGATTGAAGATAAATGTAAGGGTCCAATTTAATAAGGTGTGGACTTTTCTTCAGAGTTGCACAGCCCATTAACACCTTGCTTGCAGATAAATTTAGCTCTGATTTTCGTGGAAAATCAGAGTTAAATCATTCCTTAATAGCAAGAATGTTTTTGGTATGATTTTGGCTTAAAATGAGGAATCAATGTGTAATTAGTCAATTAGGAGATGATTGAGAGGAGTAGTAATCAAGAAAGCAGAGGATTCTGGGCAGTCTAGGGGTTAATTACGCGGTAGGATCAATCAGGAAGGAATTAGGGGAGAATCGGGACCGAAAAAGGAAAGAACGGGTGAGACGCGTAGGAACGGGCAGTCATCTCGGGATGACCGCTGGGCCTGGGCGGTCTTCCACCCATGACCGCCTGGCCTGGCTGTCATCCATAGGATGACCACCGGCCATGGAGGTCCACGCCCCCTAGGCTACCAGAACGCTATAAATAGGACCCCTCTCTCACATTTCAAGACACACATTCTATTACACAAACACTCTTCATAAAGCTTTGAAGCTTGGAGAAACTCTATCTCTCCAAGCTTAAGAAATAGTTCCATAGGCAAAACTCTGGCAGAATTTCGTGGGTAGCATCATCCATTGAAGGCATCAAAGGGGAAAATCTATAAGAACTTCGAGATTGAGTTGAGGAGTGGGAGGAAATTGTGTGGGGGGCACAACCCAAACTAAGGAGCTAGAGGAGGGCTACAAGAGGTAATCCTAATCCCTTTTTGTCTGACCAATTATTGTTGAGATGTTGATGATGATGTGACTGTTATGATACCATGTCAAGAACTACGTGGGCTTTGAACCCGGTCGCCGGGGTACGTAGGTGGTTTCTAGTGGTGGAAACTCAAGCCCAATTTTTTTCTTCTCCCCTTTCTTTTTAATATTCAGTTATTATGTGTTTTGGTGCTCACACTTGCACACTTGCGCAAGGCATACAAAATCCTCTAATTGCACAAAGTTTCGCCCCAACATGGATGGGTGCCTAACACCTTCCCATCCATGACGAATCCCCGGGTCCAGCATCTTTGGTTCGTTATCTAGTTGCCTAAATGGAGTCACATGAAGGGTTTTTCCCAAGTTTTTGTCCCTTAATAAAATTTGGGTGGCTACTCCAAAGATGTTGGATGATGGTTATGAAGAAGGTATAAAGGAAAGGTGAACTGGCCCAAGTGATTTTGGGTCGGGTATTCACAGGGGGCAATCAATATTATCAGCAATCTCTACCATATAATCAGGGACAGCAAGGCTACCAAAGAAATCAGCAGCAAAACCCTCCTCTTGACATGATGAGCATGCTCAAGGCTATCATGAATTCTCAGACCAAGTTAGCGAAAGATGTGCAACAAATCAAGGCCCACTCAAAAATTCTTGACAACCAGATGGCCCAGCATGCCCAACAACTCAGGAACACTCAAAGGAAGCTACCAGGTCAGCCGGAGGAAAATCTCAGGGAACAGTGCAAGGCCGTTTCTCTGCACAGTGGCAAAGAACTGCAGTCAGTGCAATAAAGTGACCCTGTTCGCCAACCTGTAGTAGAAAAGAATAAAGGAACTGGTTCGGCAACTGAAAAGCAGTAACCACAGACATCTAAAAGGAAGGAAAAGGTCGAACAAAATATAAAAGTGCAGCCATATATGCCTCCTCTTCCTTACCCCGAAGTTTACAAGAATACCAAGCTTGATGCCAAATTTCAAAAGTTTGTGGAGATGTTAAAGAAAGTGTGCATTAATCTCCCCTTTACAGAGGTGATTAGTGAGACGCTGAGCTATACTAAGTTACTAAAAGATCTTGTGTCCAAGAAGAGAGCCATTGAGGATGCTGAAAGGGTGCCCATGACCAAAAAGTGCAGTGCACTCATCTTGCAGAAATTTCCAGCAAAGAAAAAGGACCCAGGGAGTTTTTCAATTCCATGTATTGTTGACACTCTGAAAATTGACAAAGCTTTGTGTGATTTGGGGGCAAGTCAGCTTAATTCCTCTATCCTTTGCTAAGAAAATATTAATTAGAGACTTGAAACCCACCAGGATGACCTAGCAGCTAGCTGATCGAAGCACAAAACATCCTATAGGGATCCTCGAGGATGTCTCAGTTCGGGTTGGAAAATTGGAAATTCCAACACATTTTGTGGTGATGGAGATGGAGGCTGATTCGGATACTCCCATAATATTGGGGAGACCTTTCCTTGCAACTGCAGGAGCTATGATAGATTGTGCACAAGGGAAGCTGACCCTCAAGGTTGGCAATGATTAAGTGGCATTCAACATTCCAGAGGCTGCTAGGAATGAACTCAGTGCAAACATGTGCTACCGAGTTGATGCATTAACGGACATGGTAGCAAAGGAGATTGACCAAGAAGGCCCACTCTGTGACCCAATCGATGCACTACTGGTTTCCCTTATTGATGGTGGAGAACAAGAGGAGCCAAAAGCTCCAGAATATACTTGCTTGATCGAAGGGGACATAACAGAAACTATCCAACAAGTTTATAAGCTTGAGATTCTGCCACAGAGTGACCCTGTTGATGACTATGACCTGAAACAAAGATTCCAACAGTGGTCCAAGTCCTTCCACATAGAGTAATGGAGTCAATTGATGGCGAGCTTGAACCATTCAGGTTAGTAGATAGTTATTTAAGCCGTATAACCCAGGGGATACAGTAGACAACAGAGTGACTCTGTTGCTCTGAGACCCTTCTATTACTTAAACAAAAGAGAGTCCAGCTAAGACGATGTTAAAGAAGCGCTGCTCAGGAGGCAACCTGAGAGTTTAGGAGATAATATTTCATTTTATGCAATTTTCTTTTATTTTTCTTTTCTTTTTATTTTATTTTGTTGAAAAAAAAAACAAAAAAAGGGAGAAAGAGGAAAGACATGACACAAGGGCATTGAAAAAAATCAGTGTAGGAGCACTTCACCAGCAAAAAAAAAAATTAGAGAAGCATTTCTTTTCCTTCATATTTTATTCTCTGTTATTTTTGTTGTGCTATATTTGGTGTTTCTTTGCATACACTTTACAGCATACGGACACCCCCATTCAACAGTGTCACTCTGTTCGCGTTTTAGTGTTCTGTATTGTGATCCTTAGCCCACCCATTCCCACCCTTATCTATTACACATGCTAATTTTTAGGATTGGGGGTGTCCTTTCTTGTCATGTGCTTGCTCCTGTATTGCTTTCTGTGTTTCTTATTTGTTTGTTGCTTTGTACCTCTTTTGGTGTTTATTTTGGTCTAGTGAGGACACTGTCCTATTTAGGTTTGGGGGTGCAAATTTGCAATTTGTGGCGTTGTTTATTTTATGCATGAACTTATGTTGCATGGGCCAAAGAATTTTATATTATTTTTATGGATGTCTACTTATTTCGGTTTGTACTGTGCGACTCTGTTCAGTTCTGCCTACGTAGTTTAGCATTGGAAAGACTATTCTTTTATCTATTTTTAAACTTACACTGAATCAGGTCCTTAAGTACACACTAAATACTACATGATAATTCTAATTCTTGATCATATTTAGCCAAAGTGATGTCCTTAGGATTTGGATAGTTTAGAATTTGTTAAAACTTCTAAGCGAAAGGAAACAACTATCCTAGAACACCTCTTACACTTGCATTGAGGCGAAATTTTTAGCATAATCTTGATCAGACACATAATTTAGGCTATCTTTGACTTTCACTCATAAATAAACCGTAGCCTACCCTTGATCAATTTACCCATTGCTAGACCCTTTGAGCCTATTTTAGATGGTCATATTTTCTTTGTTACCCACATCAACCACCTCACACCCTTGTAGCCTTTAATATGACCATCTTGTGCCTGATCAACACCACCCTTCCTTGATTTTTCCTACACCCCCTCTGTCAATTTATTGAGTCTAAATCTCTGCACAATAGTTCACAAAGAGCACTGTAGATAAAATTTCAAATCCAATAGAGTCGCCCTGTTTAAAAATTCTGTAAAGAGAACACTAGCTGAAACAGTTTGATCCCTGCCCACAACAAAAGAGAAAGAGAAAAAAACCGAAAAAAAAGTGGAAAACAAATTGTGTTGAGCAGGGGCAGATTGATCAAAAATACTTATGCCAATTGAATAGGGTCACTCTGTTGTAACAACCAGGTGCTTTAATTTTTGCAGAATTCAGATTTGGTAAGTTGACAGATTTTTTAACACTTTTTCCCCTTCATTTGATACACAAACCTAACCTCATTTCAACCTTTTGTCAAGCCCTATTGATTTCTGGTTATTGATTTGTGCCCATTAGTGGAGATGAAAGTTTTGAGTTGCCTATGGGATATTGTTTCTAATTGTTCGATTTCTAAGCATATCTTTTGAAGGACTAATTGGATTGAATGTTTGTGAAGGAATTTGAATCTTGATTGTGTATAATTTGGTGTGAGCTTTAGATTTGAGATTTTTATGAGCAAACTTTTCAAATGTAGACATTTCCAAGACTAACTTGCAGGTTGCTTTTGAACAAGATCACGCCGTGCAGGTTTGAATAGACAACATCCTTGTGCATATCTTGTCTTTTTCCTTGATTTTTCACTTTTAATTTTGCTTGGGGACAAGGAAAAGTTCAGGTTTGGGGGAATTTGATATGTGTGCATATCATATACTAATTTAGAGCATCAAATACTCCTTTAGCCAAGCATTTAGTTAAGATCATGCATGTTATTTGTTGTGTTAGCTTGTTTTCTACTAGTTTCGCTTCCTCTTATTAATTTATGCTTTCAGGTACCTTTTGTTGCAAAATGGCTTAATTTTTGAAGAATTGAACCCCTTTGAAGAATTCTGGAAGGTTTGGAGCCAATTCATGAAGATTTCCTGGCGATGAGTTTTCAACGGAGTCACAGCGTTGAAACCTGCGGGCCAGAACCTGATGCTGATTATATTTTTGCGTCAAAAGTGAATTGCTAGCTATTTAATAGGAGTTTTCTTAACCGACTTGCTGGACACTCCTATTAAAAGAAAGAAAACTTGTTGCAACTAAAAAAAAAAAAAGAAAACAACCCTAGAAACTTTAAATCCTAGATTTTAGCTACCTAAGCTAACTTCTAGGAATTAATGCTAGAGTTTCTAGGGTAAAGAGAGGTCGGCTACAGCAGAAAGAATTACTCCAGAATTTTGTCGACAGCAAGGCTTGAAGGCAGAGGACTTTTGTGGAGCTTTTGCTAGTTTTATTTACGGTTTGCTATGAACAAATCCTCCAGTGTTATTTTATATTTTGCTATGAACTAAACCTTCTTTTCTAGATCAAGAGGGATGTAGCTACTCAACTCTTTTTATGGTTTAATTACTCTTCGAACAATTTTCTTATTTGTGTTCTTGATTTGTTTATGTGTGCTTAATTCGAGTTTGAAGCTTGATCACCTTTAGTACTTGTCTTAGGAATTAAACTAAGTACCGACAAGAGACGCTTAATTTTGGAAAATCATAAACAAACCTTAGTCTAGGTGCTGAAAGGCATTAGGATTATTGTGGAATTAGTAACAACACAAAACATCACTGCTCCTAGGAATTGGTTTGATCCAGGACAGTGGTAAGAATGACCTCTGAGACGAATTCATACCTCCAAAAGTCGATAATTTCACTCCAGGTTGTTACCCATCAAGAAAACGAATAGAAAGTTGTAGATTTTTAGTGAACAGTGTCGCACCGTTCGCGGACACGGAATAGAGTCACCCTGTTAGCAGAATCTGGAGGATAATTAGGGCATAAAAGGATAAAGTAGTGAACCCTGATTGATCTAGACCTTCCATAATCTGTTCTTCTCAGACAATTCTCAGCTTATTTGCGTTTACTTTATTGTTAATTTTAATTTCGATTCACAATCTAAAACTCGATATCTCTTTTACTGTTTTTTGCCTAACAGAGTGAGTCTGTTGATTAATTATTTTGCCTATTCCCTGTGGATACGACCTTGTGTGCTACTGCGGTCTGTGCGCTTGCAGATTTTACACATCATGTACTTTGTCAGCGATAATCCTCACATCCAGGCCTTTGGCCCAAAATCACAAACATGTGCTATTACCACCCAAACTCATGTCATCAAACATGGCATATTCACCAAAAATCGGCATTTAATTGACAAGCACCCAATAAGCGATAAACAAATCATAACAATGATACACAATGCAAACAAGGCAGCAACACAACAGGCACACATGCACAACAGGCACACATGCACAACATTCAATGCCAAATAAGAATTTACACGTCAATTACCATGACTTTAAATTCCTGAGTATTGTAGGTAGTAAAGCATACAAAGGTTTATATGTCCTCACCTGGGCCATAATAATTTCCTCGAAACTCGAAGCCTCGTTCTGCGTCGATAATCCGTTTAATGCCAATTCTGATGCTCGTCTGAACAATAACCGAATCTGCCAGAAACACCTGAACTCGCCGGATTCCAGTTAGACGCGCTAGAGCAGTATTTCCTACGCCCGATTTCGGCAATGCTTCGCCGGAAAGTCCACAATAACTGTCAAACTACTACTCGGGAACACCCATAACAAAGCAGAAATAACAGAACTTGTACTGTCCAGTACCAGGTCTGCCTCCACAAACACGATCCTCGCCTCAAGGTCTCGGGTCTTATTAAGGAACTCCAACCCAAGCCCACAACCTTGCTGCCCAAAACAACCCTGGAAACACCACCGGCATCAATCTACTGCCAGGAACCATCGTCCAAATCCACCACAGTTCGTAACCCGCAGACCCGACCACGAACATCCAACACAGCCACCAAAACAAAGCCGAAAACCATACCCGCGCCGGCCAACCCAGTTCCAGCCAAAGAACACCACCAAAACCCAAGCGAACAACCATTCTCAACCCGAAGAATAGCGACGGTGGTGTGCACTCGGGCTTCGTCCTCGAGTTCTCAGCATAGGCACCCGTCACCAACAAACCTCCGAAGCCTCTCCCTTTGTCCAGGTAGCGACGGCAGCGACGGCCCCTCAACCTTGTGTCTGCGGCGACCCGAGAGGAGGAAGAAAAGGGAGTGGCGGCAGGACACAAGGCAAGACGAGAGGAAGAAGAGAGGAAGAGAGGGAATGGTGGCGGCGGTTTGATTTCAAAAGGAAAGAGAGAGAAATCATGGAGAGAGAAAGGAAGAAAATGAGAGAGAAAAGAAAGGAAGTGTGCAGCTGTTCGGGAGAGGAAAAGTAAAGAAAGAAAAGAGGAGAGAGAAGGAAAATGATGGATTTTATACCCAAGCCCTACGGTTAGGATTTCCAACCAAAATCAAAACAGCGTCGTTTGCCCCTTCACCTCCAACCGGTCAACGCGTTGGTCAACACACCAAGAATTTTGTGTTTTATGCTCTAGTTTTCCCAAAACGGCGTATTTTTGGTCAAAACTATGCTACACCCTGTGTTTCAATCCAAAAACTAATAAACTCCAAAATAAAATCCGATTTTCGATTAATTCCAACTTATAATTAATATATCCAAAGAAATAAACATAATTTCCTCGACTATAAATTCCTGGAAGTTCCTTGAGGGTAAAATTAGAAACTAAATTCCAAAAATTCCGTGAAAAAAATAATTACCACAGTTCCTATGAGGTTGTATTTCCAGGCACACCTCTAGAGCACTCAAGAATTTTCAGGCATGCGCACGGTCGAAATGCTCAAAACTGCGATAACACCAAGAATTGTGCGGGTGTAATATGATTGGTAAAGAGCACTCACTTGCCAAAGTGTATATCAGTTCATAGTAACCGTTTGTTACACTGATAAGCACGGCTTGTTAAGACTTATCGGTTTAGGCTTGGTTCATAATCTACGGACACCAGGTTCCACATATCACACTCTTTAGTATTTAAAACGCAACTAATTACTTCTAAAATTATTTCTTTTGAAATATGTGGGGAATTGTTGAATAATTTTATTTCAAAAGAAATATTAAATGGACATTTTGTCCAGTAACCATTTCTCAACGTTTGTAATGAATGTGTAAATTCATTTCAATTTATTTTTCTGAACATTGAGTGCATTACACCTGGGAGTTACAAAATTAAATCTCATGATTTAATTACTTTTGATTCATGTCTTAATGCCTGGTTTAAATGTCTAAAGCTGAATTGGTTTTTCAGCACTCTAGCTCTTTGTTTGGCACACTCAAATGCACAACAAGTGTTAAGCTCTCTTTTCTCTCCTCTCTAGTTTTTCTTTTATATATAGTGCTGGGTTCTTTCTTTATTTTTGGTAGCTTCTTGTGTTTTACATTTTTGTGGAAGAACCTGTTGAATCCTGGGGGGACTTTGTCATAGATAAAATATTGGGAAAACCCCACCGGAAGTCCTATAACATATTTCGAAAACTTATTTGAGTCCTAAAATCGAAAAACGACTCATTCGAGTCCTATAACATCTACAAAGAATACCATACGAGTCTCCGTCCAAGTTTCCGTCAATTTTTTGCTTTTATCGCCGTTAAGTATATATTTGGAAAAAGAAAATAACCAAAAAATCACAAAATTTGAAATTAACACCTAATCAATTACAATTAATGATTACTAGTCAATAGAATGACAATTAATGATAATTAAACAATGAAATTTAACTACTCTCCTCTCAAGCACTCACTGTGCTTCCCCTTTCCTTCTGTCACGCCCCCGCCTAAGCGCGACTGGCCAGGTACCGTGAGCACCTACATCATGCCACACAAGGCACTCCAAGGCCTATAATCGAACACATAGAAGCTAGTCGCCTTTGCCTAGCGGGTTACTAACCAAACTTCGAGCGCAGCGTAAACGGAAGCAAAACTACTATGTAAGCAAAGGCAACAAGGATACTAATTGTATCAAACTCTCTCTTATTAAGCCATATCCACTAATTTCATAAAATTCTTGCTACAAGGGGCACTAACTCTCAGTCCAAGACATAACCTCTTTAGTGTTTTAAAACAACTAAACAACCAATTAAATGACCAGCCCGGCTATACCCATCGACCTACTGCCCGTACACTCAACTGACACCTGCAAGACAAGGGGAGACGGGGGAGAGGGGGTGAGTATAAAACTCAGTAAGCAAATGTGCACACAGGCAATAACCACTCAAGGCATGCAATGCATAGCAAATGTGCCACCAATCAGCAAGGTAACCTGTCCTCCGTGATCAGGCCCACAAGTAAGCCAAGTGATGTACTCCGGGCCTACTTGCATGTCTTGGCAGCCCTGAACACATGCACAATCATATCCCACAGCCCCACGTATGAGGCATTACCGAATTAGCCCACAATGTGCATATGGCTTGCTACCGAGGCACACACAGCGCCCTTCGTACCACCACCCTTTGGCCAAGCAGATCCCACACCGAAATGACCCAACCTGTCAATAATACCAAGCGGGAAATATCCTCCGCAAGGTTCCTTAACCTGTCATGGGGCGCACATCTCAAGTTCCCACCAATCTCACGGTAAATACAACCCCGCTTGCACTACCCACATGATCTATTGGCCAACGATCTACATCAATGCAAATATATGCAAGTGCAATGCATCGCCCCTTGGGCACAACCAACAAACCAACTATTAGTCAATAATCAATAACACATGCACCAAAGGTGCCAATCAGTCTGCCCGAGAGCAGAACCCCTTAGCTCACTTCCCTTCTCTTTCTCTCTTTCTTTCTCCTCTCAAGCTGAGCAAGAATTTGATTTTGGAGATATGGGTGAGAGGTGCCTGCTTCACCTCCTTAATGCATGGGCAAGTAGGTGAGTAAGCACCCACTTTCCACCTCTTGCCCAAAGCTTGCCACTTGCACAAGCACGTGCCACCTCGTGCTTGTTTTCCGTCCACTTGGCTCGTGGCACCTAGCTACTACCTTGCACACCTAAAACCACCAGCCACCTATTCCCGTGCTATTTGGCTCACTCTGATTGGTCGATTTGGCCAATCACGACTTTACACACCATCGGGTCCAATTGTGCACCAACGGGCACCCCGGTGCCCCGTTGTGCATCATTTTTGTTAGTGTAATATGCCCAAAAGCCAATCATGGATGATTATTTGTTGTCATGTATACGCATTAAGGTTATTCCAATAAGTATCGTTTATGAGATAAACGCTTGCACATACTTATAACCCTAGAATATTTCATATTCTTAAATGTCCCAAGTCGATTATTATTACGGATGGGTTGTAATAATAAATTAAGACTAGCGTATGTTGAGAATTGCATATGTGATATGAATTCTACATACGGGTACAAGTTGGAGAACTTGTGGACTGGACCGACCCACATAAGAACCCTACATGGAACGTTATATGTATGTCATTAGTGGTTCTTATAGATGTAATTGTCCTCCGACCTGAGATCATCAAGGTTCCCAACATATGAGTCATGTACTTTGATATTATTCCTAGTCATCCGTAACTGGGTGGACATAAGGGTAATCATTGGGTATATGATGATTTTGTAGTGGGTTTTGATGAGTCAAGAGGGGATTCGTCCGACCTATATAACGGGTATATTATCGGATGGTTTCTTGATAGAGTCGAACTGTAAATGCACGGCCGTGCTCGGATTATGATATGGTGATATCATTGGTATCCGTTTTACACAGTTAACTCGAGGATTAAGAAACCGAGATTAAACATATACGAGATTGACATATTCCATGTCTCGGTTTAATCTGATAATGGGACAAAAGGACGATGACATATTCCGAGGCATAGAGAATCAGTACTGATCTTGTCGTTCGGGTAGCAATGATGTGTTGCTAGACGCCGCTCTTTGCTTATAATTGTAAAATGAGAATTTTATAATTATTGCCGGACGTTACAAGTGCCTACAGGGTCACACACATAGAACCGTTGATTCGAGCAGGTGGTTGAACCGTGGTTGGACCATGGTTGGACTGGGTGTGGTTGGACCAGGTCGTTTTGGGCTGGTTGGTTCACTTATTGTCTGCATAATTGTGCCTCTTTAGGTGTTGTGCATGCTGACAAGGATTAGTGGAATATTATTATGTTAAGACATATAATGCTGGGCAATGGGGCCAAGGTGTTGGCCATTCACCTCCACTAATGAACCTTTGGGTGTGAGTGATTGAGATCAGATTTTTCACTTCCACTCTCTCTCTCACGTTTTGGGTTCTGAAAAATTTCAGAGCTAACACACAGCCCTTCCACCTCTCTTCTTCTTTGTGAAAGAAGGAAGAGCAAAACACCACAACTATACAAGCTCCCGTTTTCTGCTGCTAGCACCCAGTCCCGGAGTGCTCGGAAGTTGGATCGTAAGACGACTCCACCTTGATCACGGTTCGTGTGGATACCGTAGAGGAGCCAGGCCATTGTCTAGCTCTTGCTGATTCGTTACAGCTATTAGGTGAAAGATCCTAATCTTCCAGGTATGTAAAAATTGTTATACGGTTTATGCATGCTTCACTTGGTTCTTGGTTAGTTTCCCTTGCTTCCACTACTTGTTGTGCATATTATGAATGTCATAATAGCTCTAGGGAAACTTACAGTGGTAGCGGAGCCTTCTTGTGAAGCTCTAAACCGTATAAGTGATGCATATGTGATATGATCATCTTAGCATGTGTAGGAATCATCTTGTATATGAGATATGCTAAGTGATTTTGAACATGATGTGTTTGTGTATTATCAAATGATATGCTGAGTTTGTTTTGGTATGTATGATTTGCCATGCAAATATATGCATATGTTTGGTATGTTTTGAGTAAATATGCATGATATGTTTTATGTGATAAAGCATGATCATGTCATATTGTCTTCAATTGTGTATATATGATGCATAAGTTGTTGAGGTTGATTT
>JAKUCV010003774.1:2640-13492 GCA_028386065.3 Turnera subulata
AATTGTATGATTGAAATGTGTTTTGTTTGAGCCAATGCCTAAGAGAAGTTGAGTGTTTTACCTTGTACAAATGGGTCCTAACTTCTCATGCTCTTCTTTGCACTTCAACTCTTGATCATATCTTCACTTGAATTCTTGATCACTTTGGTTGAGTACTTGTTTGCTTGATTTCTTTTTGCTTCATCATTGTTTTGTTATGATCTTGGTTTGTCATTTATCAAAACCTGTAATGAATGAACCATGAAGACATAGGTTCTAACATCTCGGAACTGGAAACCGAGGCTCGGTTAGTTAGGAAGACACTCCCGAGCGCGGGAAAATTTTCGGTTTCGAAAAACGACTCCCGATTTACCTTGAATTAATTACCCGAGGTTAATTCAATAGTAAATCACTGTATAGCGACTTTAACAGTCCCAGTAAAAATCCAAATTTTACCCGGGCTGTTACAATCAAATTTTTTTATCTATAGTAATTTAATTTTATCAGTTTTTTTGTGAAAAATTGATAATATTTTGTAAATTTTGATCTTTTATCAAGTATATTTTATAAATTTTAATTAATTGTGGTCACTTGGTGTAACAGCCCGGGTAAAAATTTGGTATTTTTACCGGGACTGTAAAAGTCTTTTTACAGTGATTTACCGAAAGAATTAATCTTGGGTAATTAATTCAAGGTAAATCGGGTAGTCGTTTTCCGTAACTGAGTCTTTTCCCACGCTCGAGATTTTTCCGTGGATTTTTCAGACCTATGTTGGTATTTTTCAGGTCCCGGGATCCTCAGAAAAATCACACAGGGAAATAACTAAGGGAGTATCAGTTATTTTCACGGAATATCAAAGGGAATCATATGCTTTGGTCGTGTGATGTTTTTTGTCTAATTGTCTCGTAATCATGGTTTCTGTGAAATTTTAAAAAAACAATAAAATAAACAGTGGTTATCTATTACAACGCGCGCGTGAAGTGAAGTCTTTTGATGATCTGATTTAAATGTGCTGATGTGTTTGGAAAGAAGTGGGCCCTCATATAACTTGTAGGATTGCCACTTGGTACGCATTGCATACCATAGATTTTCTCCTAATAGAGAAATAATTCAAAATATGCTAAGATCAGAGAGCTAATTACTCAATCGTTGACATGGTTCCCTAATCTTGGAAATCTGCTAGCTTGATTTGAGCCTTGATGTGGGCATTGATGACTCATGCCAACACTCCCCATCAAGTTGGACATCCTCTCCCATAAGATTCGGCGGCTAGTGCTAGTCAAGCTTTTATGGATAAAGCAAGAAACTTATTATGGTTTTTAAGGAAAAACTCTAAATCCAAATCTGGTTTTTAAGGAAAAAACTCTAAATCACAATTAGGCTTTTATGGAAAAAGCTCGAAACCACATAATGCTTTTAAAGACAAAGCTCGAAACCTACACTAACTTTTTAGGAAAAAGCTAGAAACCACATGATGCTTTTAGAATAAAGCTCGAAACCACATGATGCTTTTAAGGATAAAGCTGGAAACCACATGATGCTTTTAAGGATAAAGCTCGAAACCACAACTCTTCCCTGAACATGGTTTTCCTGAAGCCATATCAGGGTCTCTGGTGGTACAATATCTAGCACCACTTTCTTCATTCCATTCTCTCCAGTTCAACTCTCTCCCTGAAGAGAATGGTCTTATTTTTTTTTGATTTTGAGGTTTTTTTTTTCCTTTTTGTGTGTGTGTGTGTGTGTTTTTTTTAAACAAAAAATGAGCTCGGCGGGTGACTACGGGATCATGTCACCCGCCGGCAACGGAAGCATTTGATAAAAACTCAGAGCAGGATCTTCTGCTCCGCTACCATGTTAAAAAGAATAAAGGGGGAGAGTGGGAGAAAAGTACTAATTTCATTGATCTTACTATTTATACCATTGATCTCTTATTTATAGTGTTTACAAGACATATATAAAAGGAAGATAATTTGACATTAATACTCAAATCAACAAAGAGAATACTAATAGAGAAACAATTCAAAATATGCTAAGAACAGGGAGCTAATTATTCAATCGTTGACATGGTTCCCTTAATCTTGGAAATCTGCTAGCTTGATTTGAGCCTTGATGTGGCCATTGATGACTCATGCCGACAATTATCATAATGATTATTACTTTAGTAGTTTTCTTTTTTGGGTAAACGATTACTTAGTAGTTATAAACAGTTGTATACATGATGAATTTTAAAAAGAAAAATTGGGTTTTTCTCCGCACCAGATAAGTGACACTGCTAGGGGCGGATTCAGGATTTTCTATTAGGGGGGCCAAATTTTGAATTCAGGATCTACCAAAAAAATTGTTTAAAAAAGTAGAGGTTCGGGCTTGAACTCTAAAAATCAAGTACCACTCACCACCAGGCCATCATGAAGACTATGTAAGGTTATTACCATATATATTCATAACTCGGATTTTAGGGGGGGCCTGGGCCCCTGCTTGCCCCCTGGACCCGCCACTGGACACTGCACGAATAATCTCTTTTTGGGTTAGTCTTGGATTTAACAAGGGGACATTTTGTCACGACCCCGGAATCCTAGTGTGCGTAGGAGTTCGAATTGGGTTGGGACACTACCTTGGCTGTATGGTAGGAATCCTAGTATGGCTAGGAGTAGCTAACCTAGTTGTACAAGGATTGGAATTGGGCTTAGCTAACCCAAGTCCATAGGTTTGTATGGGGGTTAAGTAAACCGAGTTTGAGTAGGACTAGGATTACTTGACACTGTCAAGCTAGGAGAGAGCCTTGCGGTACCTATATAAATAGGATGCGTGAGGGGGAGTCTCTGGGCGTGTGGGCTGTTGTTGTAACGTTGGTTCTTTTATAATAATAGTTACACGAGTATTCTCCCAATCCTTTATTCTTGTCTATATTCTTTATTCGTTAATTCCATTATTGTTGTTCCTTCTCTTCTCTTTGGTGTGTTTGAAGCTTATAGGCTGAACAAGTAAGCTTGAGGCTTGCTTGTGCCGCACGGGGGTGTTCTATCCGCTGCGCAACACTCTGACCCCGTGACAAGTGGTGAGCCTGGGTGCGCTTCTGGGCGCGCCAACGACTGCTGCTGGGTGCGCTTCTGGGCGTTCCAACGACTGACCTAGGTGCGCTTCTGGGCGCGCCAACGACCGAGCCTGGGTGCGCCAGCGGGTGCGCTAACTGGTGCTTCTGGGTGCGCCAACGGGTGCTGGTGGGCACTGTGATTGGGCTGGTTGGCTTGGTTTGGTTGTTGCTGGAAGGTCGACTTAACCTAAATAAAAAGGTGTTTTTATTTTATTCGTTGGTCGACTTTGTGGTTTCGCAGGAGGGTTTATTGCGTGAATATTACTTTCTGGTTGGTGACTTTCGAAGACAGTTTGTGACTCTTCTCAATCCTTATTGGTCGTTGTGGTGTCGACCTTACTGGAGGTAGGAAGACTGGTGTTGCTGCTGTGTTGGCAAGGAGCTCAAGTTTTATTGCTAAGGAGAAAGGGCTTGGAGGCTGCTGGTGTTGTTGACATAGGTGTTGATTCCTGTTGCTGGATAGGAGGAGCTGATCGACACGCTTTAGTGCTAATTGGCACGCCAACAGGTTTGGTGCAGCTTGTGCAAGACGAATCCTTTACGCGATAGGACTTGGTGGTTGGAAGCTACTTAATTTTCTGCACCAATCGACTCAAGCAAACGCAAGGAAGGTGGTACAGGAGCGTTGTGGACAGAAAGGCTTGCTGGTTTTCAGGTTTGGCTTTTCAATTATAAAAGTCGAGTTTGTTGGTGGGCTTGCTGCTGTGTTTGTTTCTGTACTTGCCGATTGTGGAGGGCTGCTTGGTTTTGTTGATTGGCGTTGTGTGGATTAATTGGAGTTTCTGTTCCTCTGGCACCTACACACTTGTTTGTCTTTGATTGTTGCTATTTGGTTGACTATTTCACTTTGAGGTAGCCGTATCTTTTGTTGGTGGACTTCAAAGGTATGTTGGGAGCTATTGGGTGTTTTAGTTGGCTTAGCACTTGGTTTTATACCATCATTCACACACATGTTTCTTGGAGCTTCTTCTTTGTTTTCTCTAGATTGCTTTGGTTTGGATGTGACCATAGTTGGCAAGGTTGTTGGGAGTACGTTGATGCAATTGCCTTGTTGGGTGTTCGGTGTCAAGCATTGTTGGACTGTTGGTGCGAACTCGGAGGATGGGCGAGCTGATCAGGTGTGATTAGGTGCT
Source organism: Turnera subulata (assembly GCA_028386065.3). Lineage (NCBI taxonomy): Eukaryota > Viridiplantae > Streptophyta > Magnoliopsida > Malpighiales > Passifloraceae > Turnera > Turnera subulata. Next base: position 6,844 of record JAKUCV010003774.1, read on the forward strand.
TGTGATGTACCGTTGGGACGTGCTGATGTAATTGGCAAGCTGATGGGTACACATTCAGACAGAATTGGCCGGCGATGCACAGGCTGTACATGCAGAGGGCGTGAACAGTGCACAGAGGGTGCGCACTTTGGACACGGGCAGCACACGGATGACTTACACAACAGGGAGGCTAACTACGAACTTTCTGTGCAATTTCTCATGGACAATTCCAGCAGTAAAATTGTACCTTTTGGACATCAATTGGCGGAGGAAGGACAGGTTGGTGAACCACTTTTCTCATTACACATGTTGCGTCAATTTTTGTTGCTTGGTGGGGGATCTTTTTACTTGCACTTTGATGGGAGTTGGAGGAATTCGGCACAAAGTTCTGGGGCTTTTCAAGGAGAAACATGGATGATTCTTGCGATAAGAGGAAGAGTAGATACAAGTGAGATGGCTTGTTCTTGGGGAAGACAAGTTGGATTTCTTGGTGCGTTGCGACAAGGTGACACATTCTTGGTGGACTGTCATGGTTCAATGCTGAATAGAGTTTTGGCACTTGGGAAGAACTTTTGGCAGCAAGGTATGGCAAAACTTTGTGGGCATTCAAGTGATTTGGGTGACAAGGTCATAACTTGGGATGCTTTAGACAGAATGGCGCATTGCTTTGGTGTTCTTGTTGATTTGCTGCGGTGTTGGGAACTTCATGGTGAAGTGCACTTGGCATACTTGGACCGATGCGTTGGGGATTTTGTTAGCACTCAAGAAGACTTTGGCTTGACGATAGAGAAGACAATGGATTGGAGATGTCGACTTGATATTGGTGGTTTTTGTGCTGATTACTTTGTTAGTGCGTGTTACATTGACAGGTTTTGGTGGAGGTTCGCTGCAAAGGTGTTTGCAAGCAACTCAAAGGCGCACAAACACAAGTTGACAAGGGAGGATACAACTCATTCGAGGAGGAGTGTTTATCATGGATGTAAAGGACATTGTGGTGACGATGTTGGGTGCAGCAATACATGGTGGCCTGATGGGGCAGACACTCAAGACAACTCCAAGATTGAGGTGCCAACGATGGAGCCGTGGAGTGGTTCAAGATCGAAGGTACAACCTGATTGCAAGGGTGCGATTGGGCAATCTTCATTCACAAGGGACTGTGAAGTCTTAGGTGGTGGAGAGAGCAGCGCAAGTTGCACATCAACTGCGGAGTCAAGGAAGAGGCGTAGCAAAGGTGACAACGAGCTATTACCAAGAGAGGCATGTGCAATGGCCGAGTCTTATGGAAGAGGAGGCACAGTTGTGGACATGATGCTTGGGCTGCTACTACCAAGGGAGGCATGTGCATCGGCCAAATCATATGGAAGAGGAGGCACAAGTGTGGACATGATGCTTGGTTTATGGTGTAGACAGTTACATCGTATGTGCGAGTTTCCGAGGAGGTATACACTTGCGAGGAGATTGCGAGACAGGGAGTATACACTTGCTGTAGGGATGCGAGACATTTGTTATCACATTTGTTCCGAGGATGGCTTAGCACAAGGGCACGTTTTCAGCAAGGAGACAGGTTCGAAGAAGACGGTTGGGGCCATGAGTTTGCTAGAGCAACGGGATGGTACGCGTCGAGTGCACACACTTAGTGGAAGTGGGGTACACACACTTGTTCGAGGTGGCGAGGATGCTAACCGAAGATCAAGGATCGCTGAAGATTGGAGACCAAGAGTGATCAAGGGCTGGTCATGGCACGATTGGAAGCATGATTTTGTTTCGAATGTTCAGTGGCTTGGCGACTTCAAGTGGAAGGATTATCCATTGGCGAAGTGGAAGCGAGAACATCGAAAGAGACTATTCGAAGGTCGAGTAGCTGTGGCGCATCATCGGATTGCAACGAGGGCGTTGCAAGAATAGGTGGTGGAGAATATCACGACCCCGGAATCCTAGTGTGCGTAGGAGTTCGAATTGGGTTGGGACACTACCTTGGCTGTATGGTAGGAATCCTAGTATGGCTAGGAGTAGCTAACCTAGTTGTACAAGGATTGGAATTGAGCTTAGCTAACCAAGTCCATGGGTTTGTGTGGGGGTTAAGTAAATCGAGTTTGAGTAGGACTAGGATTACTTGACACTGTCAAACTAGGAGAGAGCCTTGCGGTACCTATATAAATAGGATGCGTGAGGGGGAGTCTCTAGGCGTGTGGGCTGTTGTTGTAAACGTTGGTTCTTTTATAATAATAGTTACACGAGTATTCTCCCAATCCTTTATTCTTGTCTATGTTCTTTATTCGTTAATTCTATTATTGTTGTTCCTTCTCTTCTCTTTGGTACGTTTGAAGCTTATAGGCTGAACAAGTAAGCTTGAGGCTTGCTTGTGCCGCACGGGGGTGTTCTATCCGCTGCGCAACACTCTGACCCCGTGACAATTTATCCCTGTTATTCTTATCCACTAATAACAATTCGACATATCACAAAATCAAAAGACAAAAAAGAAAACATATCGGTCTAACAAAATCACAATACAGAGGGAGCATTGTGTCACGGTATGGTAATGGGAGCCCAAATTCCTTTTAATCACATTAACCCCAAAGGGATAGATTTGGATATATTGTCCAGTCCAAACAGTCAAGTCCAACTTTAATCCTTTCCCATCAAACCTAAAAGGTAAAGGTTCGAACCACCAGGTCCAAAGGGCCTAACAAATCCCAACCATGTTTTGACATTTATAAAAGATTTAAAATGAAAATAGTTTTAAAAAATATCTATATCATAACATTTTGAAGAATTAAATATACATTAAAATATGTATTATTAGACCCATAATGATAATAATTTAATTTAATAAAAATTAAGTATGTGTTTTTAGACGTTTTGAAAAAAAATAGCCCCATATTGACCTGGGAAAACCGGTACCAATTCGCTCGATTGACCAAGAACTGGTAAAACTGTCAGGGTTAACCTGACTTGAGAAGTAACACTTTTTTGAAGGTCTTGAAAACTAGATAGTTTTCACGGGTAACCCGACCGATCCGGCCGGTGGTCCAGTTTTCTACAACTTTGCCGGTTATTTTTTGAACTTTGTCGTTTATTTGTCTTTACAGAATTTGAAATACCTTAATTTTGTTCCTTACAAACGATCTGAAAAGAGTTTTTTTTGGCATAAAATAACAAATGTGCTATATGATTGGTCCTATAATTGTGTGGTTACATAATGAGAGTATCATAAAGGGAATAGGCAAATTGACCAAGATTTTTTGATAGACGAAGAGCTGGAAGAAGATCGAAACGGTGCGTTTGTGAGAGGAGCGAATTTGTGAAGAAGAGGACTTGAAATGGCGGAGGAGGACTTAGTGGAGCTAAAGTTCCGATTGTACGATTGATCGTATTGGTCCATTCAGGTATTCGCCGGCTTCTACGGTGGCTATGCTGAAGGAGAGAATCGTCGCCGAGTGGCCTAATGGTTAGAATTTCTCTTTCGGTTGCTAGATAGATATTATTGGGCTTTGGAATTTGCTGGATGATCGCTTTGTTTTCAAATTGATATGGTTGTATGTTGACATTTCATTCGCTTAAATAGATTAGGTTCTATGTTTGTTTCAATGTGCTGTGTAGATGATTAGGATGCGGATTTTGGTTTTCTGTATTATCTTGTTAAGTCCCTCTTTATCAAGTGATTCTGTTTAGTGGTAAGCTGATTTTTGGGATAGGGGCTTGCACCATGTGTGGTTAATATATTTAAAAGCTGCTAATGCTATGTGGAGGATGGTTATGTTGCACAGTACTTTCTCCGTTAGTTTGTTTCCTAATAAAGCCTTTTTTTATATATTTAGTATATACTATTATTATTATTATTATATCTCTAAAATAATAAAATATCTCTCTTAGAGATAAAATAAAATAAAATAAAGAGTCCATGGCCTAGCCCAACAAAAGCTAACGCCCACAGCCCACCAACAAATGGAAACAGGAAGGTGTAAAAATGGCGGGAGTCTAACGGAAATAACTGACACTACTCTCCTGGTAATTCTTTTCTTCCGCCGCCTCCTCCTCCTCCCCCCCTTTCTTGCTTCCCTCCTCTACTCTTTCTAAAAAAACTCTCTTTATTGACTTTCTTTTCTGCTACCCCAAAACATGGGCAAATAACCGGTTTAAAGACCATTAGGCCAATTATATAAATTTTTCTTTTTTAATTTACTCCAACACCTTATTAATAATTAAAATTATATGTCAATCCCTAAAAAAAGTTTACACCCCTTAATTATAGCAATAGCATAATTACAATGTAGTCAAACACCAACATCAAATCAATCATAAAACAATCTATAGTCAACATACCCGTCTTTAATTATTATATGCTGTGTCAACAAAAATTCCATGTCAATTAAACACGACGTAATTAATTAATAGTAGGTGAATATAAAATGAAAGAAGACATTCACTTCTTGTGAGGGAAACTAAAAAAGAAATTGCTTACCGTCATATTACAAAACTATGGCCTATATATACCGATGACAAATTTTTCGGGTCCACCCGATACCCACCTGAAACTCGCTTACACGGTAGGGTATTACCTAACTTTGACCCTGTAAAAAAAGGATAGAGTATTATCCGGACCCGAGTTGATTGGGTTTGGGTAGGATCCGGGTCTATGTTCTACCCTATCCATTAGACCTAACTCATTATAATACCCTAAAATCTATAATCTTTATATAAAAATCAACTTGATTTTTTGTTTCTTTAATTCTCTTCCACTGACTTCCTTTACACTTTTCATGAGTTATTGGTCTTGTTAAAGAGAGGATGAAGATTAAGAAATAAAAGATCGTTTGGATTTTAACTTTTGTATCAGAATTGTTACATGCTACTTCTAAATTTTGAACTTCTTGTCATTTTTTAAATTTTTGTGCTTGAATTTGAAACATATTTCATGAATACCAATTCAATAAATTTTTGAGTTATTGGTCTTGATTTTTTTTTTTCTTTAATTCTCTTCCACTAACTTCCTTTACACTTTTCATGAGTTATTGGTCTTGCTAAAGAGAGGATGAAGATTAAGAAATAAAAGATCGTTTGGATTTTAACTTTTGTATCAGAATTGTTACATGCTACTTCTAAATTTTGAACTTCTTGTCATTTTTTAAATTTTTGTGCTTGAATTTAAAACATATTTCATGAATACCAATTTAATAATCGTATGATTTTTTTAATTAGACCGTATTTTGTACTTAATAGGTATAGCGAGTATACGCTTATCCGGACCCGTAATACACATTGGACAAAAAAATAAAACATTACCATACCCAGCCTAAAATTGGTCCATTCTTACCCCTACTCTTTTTGTAACACCCCAAGTAATCGACTGGCCCAGAATAACCTCCAAAGTTGGACCAAAACTACGTGGCCCAAAAGCTTAAGCTTGAGGTTATTTAGTAGCCAACTACTTGGTGCATATATGCCCAAGACATCTCTCATTTACTTCCGATGTGGGACTTGGGTCATCACATTCTCCCCCCTTTAGACTTCGTGTCCTCACGAGAGGAGCCCAAATCCAAATCGTAGGTACCCCGATCACCGGGCCGTACCGATCATAATCTCAGTATCAACCCTTGAGACACGGGCCATACGGCCCAAGCCCACCCGAAAGTGGAGTGAGATCGGCTCCGCTACCATTTGTAACGCCCCAAGTAATCAACTGGCCCAGAATAACCTCCAAAGTTGGACCGAAACCACGTGGCCCAAAAGCTTAAACTTAAGGTTATTTGGTAGCAAACTGCTTGGTGCATATATGCCCAATACCTCTCTCACTTACTTCTGATGTGAGACTTGGGTCATCACACGTTTAGTATCATTTCTAAATAGGAAATGAATTTAATTCTTAAGGATATTTTTGTCCAAATATGTATATTAATAGTTATAAGATCAAAATGAAATATTATGACAAAACTATAAATTTGTATACATAGACAAAAATATCCTTAGGAATTGAATTCATTTCCCATTTGGAATTAGTACTCAACTGTAAGGGTCGGGGTACAGGTTATGCTTACTCTACCACATCCTGCTCGATTGCCATCCCAACGAAAGCTTTCTTCAGTTGATAAGTATGTATGCATAAAACAGTCGTTACTTAATTTGTAATATGTTTGCTCTTTCCTATCCAGGGAAGATTTTAGAACTATTCTCAAATTCATTATCGATCGAGAGCTTCCACACCTCTCGAACGTGAAAACATCAGCTTTTGAATCAGTCATTAAACCTTTTTTACACCAAAAAGAGAGGTAGTTGTTTGAGTTTAGCTCGTTCTATTAGAATTAGAGTTAGATCTAGCTAACCTAAATGTATTGAAAGGGATTTGAGGAAGATTAGTATAACTAGGATTACTTTGTTCTGTCAAATTAGGAGAGTCTCTTATGCGTAACTAGTTCACTACCCGTGGATTCCACGGGCTTGGTTAGTATTTTTTTAATAAAATATATTTTTTTATATAAATTTTAATTTTTTTTATATTATTGTATGGTTTAAAATTTTTTTAACAGTATACGCATTAAACTTGCTGCTCAACCAATCTGTAAGAAAAAAAAAGAATTGAAACTAATGGCCATATAAAATATTAAGTGAGGTCCTCTTTTTCCAATTGCATACTTGTATTAATTTATTCAATTTTCAGGTCAAATTTATATTT